>JAXIVJ010008626.1:10000-54681 GCA_036785665.1 Chirona hameri
TTCTAATATATATTAAGGCTAATAAAATTGCTGATAATTCTGCTGTATACACGCTATTTATGTCTGGGATTCGGAAGTTATTATTAGCTGTATTCGTGTAATAGGCTCCGCCGGTTCGTCCGTCGCCACGGGAGCCGTCTGTGTATATGTATGTGTAAGTGTTGTGTTGTGCTTTGTGTTCGTGGAAGAGTGTGTGTGTCTCCGCCGCCGTGACTGTGTTTTTGTTGTGTGTGAAGAGGCGGTGTGTCTGGTGTTGTGTCGAGCCAGTGAGGTGTGAGTGGTGGCGTTGGCATTGTGTTGATGTGTGGGATGTTGAATAGTGTGAGTGTTTGCCTGATTCTGTGACTGATAAGTAGGTGTCGTTTTTGTAGTAGTGTTTGTCGTCTAGTGGGTGCGGGGTGATTTAAGATCTGGAATGGTGGGCGTGTGGGGTGTGAACTTGTCCTGGCGTAGAATCTGAGTAGCATGTATTTGCGTCGGAGACAGAGTGTGGGAATGTTTGTGTCGATGTGTAAGTTTGTGGTGTTGGTGGTGCGACAGGCCCCGGTCACGATCCGCAAGGCAGCGTTCTGGACAGTTTGCAATTTGTGTATGTGTTTGGAACATATATCATCAAATAAGAATGCATTATAGTCCAGGATTGGGCGTATCAGGGAAGTATATAACTGGGTGAGAGTGGAGCGATCTACGCCCCACTCTCGACCAGTTAAAGACTGCATAATGTGAATTCGTCGCGTACATCTCTGTACTGAATCATTACACTGTGGGATGAACGAAAGACGAGTGCGTTATATCCCGGATATTTGAATGATTTGACGAAGGAGATAATTTGATTGTTATATTTTAATGGAATGTAGGGTTCTACATATGGAGGTTTTTTTCTCGAGAAAATTAGGGATGCAGATTTACTAGGAGAACCCTCCAGACCCTATTGGTCGCACCATACCTTGATATCAATGAGAACTAGTTGTACAATTTTGCTGGCTCGATCGACACTGGGGTGGGAGAACCACACCACTAGGTCATCAGCGTACATTGCAAATGTGAGATCTTTGTCGATTCTGTTAATATTACTGAAAATGTCATTAATCATTATTCAAAATAGGGTTGGGGAGAGGAACGATGTCCCTGTGCGTGGGCGTGGGCGTGGGCGTGGGCGTGGGCGTGGGCGTGGGCGTGGGCGTGGGCGTGGGCGTGGGCGTGGGCGTGGGCGTGGGCGTGGGCGTGGGCGTGGGCGTGGGCGTGGGCGTGGGCGTGGGCGTGGGCGTGGGCGTGGGCGTGGGCGTGGGCGTGGGCGTGGGCGTGGGCGTGGGCGTGGGCGTGGGCGTGGGCGTGGGCGTGGGCGTGGGCGTGGGCGTGGGCGTGGGCGTGGGCGTGGGCGTGGGCGTGGGCGTGGGCGTGGGCGTGGGCGTGGGCGTGGGCGTGGGCGTGGGCGTGGGCGTGGGCGTGGGCGTGGGCGTGGGCGTATGCTTGTGTGTGTGTGTGTGGTGTGTGTGTGTGTGTGTGTGTGTGTGTGTGTGTGTGTGTGTGTGTGTGTGTGTGTGTGTGTGTGTGTGTGTGTGTGTGTGTGTGTGTGTGTGTGTGTGCGTGCGTGCGTGCGTGCGTGCGTGCGTGCGTGCGTGCGTGCGTGCGTGCGTGCGTGCGTGCGTGCGTGCGTGCGTGCGTGCGTGCGTGCGTGCGTGCGTGCGTGCGTGCGTGCGTGCGTGCGTGCGTGCGTGCGTGCGTGCGTGCGTGCGTGCGTGCGTGCGTGCGTGCGTGCGTGCGTGCGTGCGTGCGTGCGTGCGTGCGTGCGTGCGTGCGTGCGTGCGTGCGTGCGTGCGTGCGTGCGTGCGTGCGTGCGTGCGTGCGTGCGTGCGTGCGTGCGTGCGTGCGTGCGTGCGTGCGTGCGTGCGTGCGTGCGTGCGTGCGTGCGTGCGTGCGTGCGTGCGTGCGTGCGTGCGTGTGTGTGTGTGTGTGTGTGTGTGTGTGTGTGCGTGCGTGCGTGCGTGCGTGCGAGTGTATTTATATTGGTGTTGTACGTGTCCTTGTGTGCATTGTTCTCTGTTGTAAATGTTATACTTATAAAATACAAGAGCATGCATCTAAGAGGATTAGGTATACTGCTGTGAACGGCAGACCGCCTGCTGTGAACGGCAGACCGCCTGGGACCCTAATTTTTGGCGATAACTTTTGAAGGAACCAACTGGCATGAACGAATTTCTCGCAATGGATATTTCAGACCCTGCGCCAATTTATTACAAAGGTCGGTTAATGTCAAACTAAAATTTAGGGCACTTTTCGTTCACTGGTAATGTTAACCCGCGTGACGCTGGGGTCTCCAGCCGAACACGCGGTGCTGGGGGGTGGGTAAATTTTACCCCCTCGTATCTTCCGTACAAATTACCGCAGCGAGACGCGCAAGCTGCGATCGAAAGCTCTCAGTGAGATGAATCTAACGCATACCCGAAATTCTTAAAATAAGGTCACATGTCAGGTCACGGTCAGGTCAAGTGTCAGAAGGTAAGTATTTGTTTTTTAGGCCATGCTTTACATCCAAAGCCTTGGATTGCGACTATTATCTCTCAAAGTGCTCCCAAATGTATAATGGATCTCCCGTATAAGTAAAAGTGAAATTGTAAGCAAAGGTCAAGGTCAAGGTCAGGTCACAAAAGGTCACAGGTCTACGAAAGCCATGCGACACATGTTGTATGGGTTATTTTACACGTTTATTTCGATAGTAGCAGCCATTTTTACAACCTGACCCCATATAATTGCCCTCAGGAGTCAGGTCTAGGTCAGGTCACAATATGGACAAAATTGGAAATTGATTAATATAAATCAACATAGCATGTTTCTAGATTAGTTTTGTCTCGGAAATATAGCGGAGACATTTATTTGTCTGTTTCTGGTCAGTAAAAGCCAAACAAACGCAATTAAAAAACTGACGTCATGAGTTACCTATACTTAGAGCCATAAGTCAGTCAAAAATAAAGATATTGCTTTGAAATTTGGTTTGAGAATCGTCCATACTCGGTTCTCTAATATGTCGTCCGGTTTTTAACAAATCTGAAGACAAAAAATTGAGAAAATTCTTCTAAAAAAAATATCTTCATTTTTTTGGGGTAAAAAAACAAAAAAAATGCAAATCCGAGATACCGATTTGGAAAAGAATGTGATTTGATTTCTTTTGAAGCTTTTTATTTGCAATGTTATTTGAAACGTTTTTTTCCTGCGATTTGTCAAACATTTAACGCTTTTTTTTCTCACCAAAAATGGCATGACATGACGTCACTAAAACGTCATTATCTTCCAATACTTCACTAATTTCAATACAATTATGGAAGAAGACGTAGAATGGATGCAGCATACGGTACCGAAAGCTTTCCTTCAATACCTACCATAGTTTGCAAGTTATTGAGAAAATCCGGGAGGGGGTAAAATTTACCCTCCCCCAGCTCCGCGCGGGTTATAACTCGCGCAGAGAATCCTATTGTGAAAGGGTAGAGCTATATTCTGACGTCAGAGCCTAGCTCTGCTCTGGCTGACCTTGAACCGGCGCTGCCTGACCCGTGACCGATCAGTTACGAGTGGTGGGCGGAGTCGAGGGTGGGACTACATGAGAGACCAGGCGTTAGCCTCTATCCGAGCTCGTATGATTAAAGTTATCTTTAACATTACGAGTAAAGGGAAAGTGCTCTAAAATTTCGTTTGACACTATCCAGCCTTTATAATACAAATTAGTGCATGGTCTGAAACGTCCATTGCGAGATATTCGATCATCCCACTTGATGCATTCAAAGTTATCGCCGAACATTAGGGTTCCAAGTGGTTTGCCGTTCACAGTAAGTAGGTTCTTGTGAGTTGTGCAGACAGAATGATAAACAGCTAACGACAGTCACGGGCATATCATAGAAGCGATGCTCTTTTCCCGTTGTCCCGGATGTTATCCAACAGATGGGTTCCATAAGCTGCCCACGGGTGATATCAATCTTCAAATAATCACTCAAGTTGAGTCTTTCTGTACTTTTTTTTTCTCTAGTAATACGCCAGAGCCATAGGATGATCATAACTGCGAAATAAGTAATTGTTCTACCGAATGTATTTCGCATGAGGACACACGTCGGTGCTTTGTGGATCTGATCTGAGGTATCGTGGAGTCTGCGTTCTAGGGATTATCTTACGTTGCATTCACATTTCATTTGACCAGAGTCGAGACTGTAGATGGCGCGTGCCAAATTCTTAGAGGTAGGAGTAAGAGAACGTATATTTTGCGAAAAACACATTGCGAAAGTTAGTCTTAATCCGCGCCGTGCCGGTGCTCGGCGCCACCTTCGCCGTGCCGCCGTGGCGTTTCGACGTCCCCTTCTAACTCGGATATTATAGGACCTAGATAAAAACCGAAAACACGGTTCAAAAGCTCGTCAGAATGCATTTTGAAACTATTTCAGGCATTTTCTTCCTCAGGTCAATATTGAGGTCACCATAGTCATCAAGTGTCAAATTTTCAAGTTTTAGGACTTCGCTCCATACATCCCCAGATATCACAGGAACTATGATAGCTAGGAACACACGGAAAAAAAACAATGGAAAGCTCTTGACAATTGATATCGTTAAAATGTCAAGAATTAAGCTCAGGTCAATAGTTTAAGCTCCAAAGCTCATCAAATGTCAAAAAGGCTATTTTTTAACAAAAGAGTTTTCACAAATATATTTTTCTCTAACAAAGATAGGGTAATAATTTTGACGCCATCGTGATTTCTGGTCGAGTCGCTTCGTATCATATGCACATGGTGACCAGGTTAACCCTATTCCCTGCGGGCCGCTAGAATTACGTTAACCTGCGGGGAGGGGGGGGGGGCAGATTCTCCCCCCCCCCCAGAGATCTCGAGAACCGCTCGGTTGATTTAGATGGAACAAACGTCATTCGATTCTTCATGACAAGATCTCTCTTTTTGAATCCCGATTTGTTTTGTTTGTTCAAAAATGAGGGCCCAGGGGGCAAAAAATGCGAAAACTTTGGGTGTTTTTTGAAAGGTCATTGCGGCCATGCCGTTTGACCGATTTGCATGCCCCAAACGTTTTTGAGCTTCAAATGTAATGGTCTTCAATATATCAAAAGACAAAAAACAAAATAAAAAATGATAGGCGTATTCAGGGGATGTAAAATGGGGACTTTGATTATTAAAAATATGCGCTGTTCGTGATTATTTGGAACCACATGAACGTCACATGTGGGCATTATATGCTGTAATTTGTTACATTTAATATATTGCGCATAGGCGGATCCAGGAAAACAACGTGGGGGCACCATGCGCGTAACGCTTTGATCATCTTACTAATTTGAAGTTGGACATAATTTGAGGGAGGGTATCGCCTCCCTTTTTTTTACCTGAGTGCGCCTCTGCCCAAAAAATATGTACCATCCCAGTATCTATGATGTATATTGCATTGAAATAGTTTCTGACGCATTTATATTGCGATATTGCACTGCAAACCACGAAGGAAGAATGCGCGGCAAAACCGTATTCGAAACACCCTCTCCAAAACAGGAGCCTGGCACCGCCTCTGCCGGACCGATTTTGTCAAAATGTTGACACAACACGCGCTATTCAAAATTGGGTAAATTCACAAAGTTTCAAGACGCTAGGCCTAACAGTTTAGAATCGGCAAGTGAAAAACATCCGGGGAGCAGAATCTGCCCCCGCAGGGAATAAGGTTAAGTCAACTTATAAATTTGACCTCAGGTCAAGGTCAAGTGGTGACCAAATTATGTCATGTTGCACATTGGGAAACGTGTCTCGATGCGACAAACACATTGGTGCCAGATTAACTTCTTTATCTGGATTTTGTCGAGCGTTTTTGGCAAAAAAGTATTGCTGACCTCGGGTGTTCTCATCTGACCCTCTAGGGGTCACTGAACACAAATTTAACCAGGAACTTCAAGAATGGCCTATAATAACATTATCCAGAAGGAATTGGGCTGATATAATTCGTATCCTCAGAATAGGAAGCATTTAACTATTTCCCCATTGACTTATAATGGGGAGGTCACGAAATTGACCCGACCTTAGGTCACCGATATAAAAAAAAAATCCGAGATAAAATTATTGTAGGTACTATTGCCCTTATGAAATCCTGTAAGAACTAAATAGATCGGATAAAAACTGTGGCTGTGGTACGACCGGAAACATTTTGGAGGTGGGGTCACGTGACCTGGTCTGGTGACCTGACCTGAGATGACCTGAGGTATTTTGTTTAACATAATGTGCGAAATTGATGCCCGAACAGCTGTGCAAAAAATGACGACGTTGCGCGCCGCTATTTTTTGCTATCCTCGAAAAACCTTAGGGGGGGGGGGCGTCTAAACGCCCCCGGCACGGCGCGGGTTAAGACGAGTTTGCAATATGTGTTGATCAGTAACCGTTTTCACAAAGGATTATTGCGCTGAAAATTTCTGAAAAGTTTCTGAGAATTTTTAACAAGTTTTGGTATAGAAGTCTTAGTTCGACAATCCATTCCTTAACTATACAACTTTTACATACGATTTTTGGCTTGAAACGTCCCTCAGAATTGTGTTATATGTTGGTAAGTATATAATATGTTGACAAAATTGCGGTTTGGTGGTAATTAGCAAGATAAGTATTGATAGGTCAGTTTCCACCGACTGAAACTTGCTAAAACTTCAGAATGGTTCAGAAACATTCTGTGGCGTGTGACGCTATTGGCCGCAATGGACTCGCCCAATCCGGCCCAATCCAGCGGCCGGCTTGTGCGGCTTGGTTTTGTCCATGTGCGTGCGGCACGGGGTCGGAAGCGGCAGCGAATATATGCTGGCACATCACTGCGCATGCGCAGACAGACCTGCGATGCATGACGCTGCCAGATCCTTTTCATCGACATCGGACCACGGACGCCTTCCAGACAGCCTGCTCCAGCCCTCCACCACTTCCGGGTGCGGGACCCTGTCCACGTGCATGTGGCAGGGTCGTTAGACCCTTATATAGGTAGTCTCTAGATATTTTTAAGTAGGCAGAATCATTAGATTGGCAATAGGCCTCCTCCACGGTCTAGGTCCCCTCCAGTCTTTGAGTTAACTTGCAGTTGCAGTTGCCAACACGCTCTGTCGTGTGTGGCAAATTAACGTAATCAGTTAGAACCTATCCTTCCTCCTCCTCTGAGCCACGAAGATGGCTACCCCCTCTGCGGTCGCCCTCTGCGGAGAGGTGGCCAGCGCGCGCTCCATCCGTTCCGGCGCTCTGCTGGTTCAGACCCTGTCTGGCCAGCAGACTGCCACCCTCCTAGCCATCCCGTCTTTCATGGACAAGGCTTGTGAGGTGACGGCCCCCGACCACATGAATTCCTGCCAGGGATTCATCCTGTGCCCCGAAGTCAGCAATCTGACTGAGTCCGTGCTCCTCCAAGAGCTCGTGACTCAGGGGGTGACAGAAGTGGTCCGGATGCGGTCTAAGCGACCAGGCCCCAACCCCATGGTCCGGCTGCGTTTCCGGGGCTTACAGCTCCCGGAACGTCTCTACTGCGGCTACATAGTAATCGTAGTCAAGGAGTGGACCCAAGGGCCTCTGCAGTGCAAGGCCTGCTGGCGGTTCGGCCACCACCAGCGTCAGTGCCACGCCCCCCATCCCATCTGCGGGAAGTGCGCCGAGACGCACGACACAGCTCAATGTGTCGGTGGCGACACCGCAGCCACTCGCTGCGTGTCGTGCGGGGGATCCCACCCCGCATGGTTCCGCGACTGCCCTGCTCGAGCGGCAGCCGCAGAGAAGACCTGGGCCCTCAAGGCGCCCCCCCCCCCACCCCACCTCCCATCCCAGCGCTGGCCCCCAGCGTCTGGCCCCTGCTGCCCCCATCCCACCGAACCCCACCGGCCCCCCCCCCCCGTCGGACCTCAAGTGGGTCCACCCCACCGGTGCCACCGCCTGCCCCGACACAGCGGCGGCAGTGTGCACCCCCACCGACGGCAGAGCAGGCCGAGCCTCACCCCATCTAAGCCGAGTCCCTTCTGGACTCTGGCAGTGCCCCAGCGGCACCCACTCCCACCCCCGCCGAATCTCTGGCGGAGTGCCCGGTCGAGTCCTCTGAGGACTCTGACGCCTCTCTAATCATAGCCGTCACCCGCCAACTCCCAAACTCCCACCCTCCTCCTCTCTCTGAAAACAGTCGGTCCCTCACCCTCTCCCCGCCATCCCTCCCCTCCCCCCACCCTCCTTCCCGGCTCCCTCGCCCTATAAGACAGGAGAGTCCCTCCCCCCCCCCCCCCAGCTCCTCTGAGCGTAACCGCTACCGCCGCAATTTGAGACGGTTCACAAACGGGAAACAATAAATCACCTCCAATAAAATACTTCATTAAGTTATTTCTGACTAACTGTCAAATCGTGTTGCTGCTGAAGTGGGAGTTGCGTGTTGGCTGCCGGTGTCTTGTTGCGGGGGCCCCCTGCTAGATCGGCCGCGCGGCGAAGGGTTCTATTCGTTGCGTGGCTGATTTGGCGGGGGATTTCTGCGATGGGACGCCGATGGTTGATGTGCGGTTTTGCGTTGGCGGCGGCATGATTCCCTGCCAAACCAGTCGCGCAACGAAAGGTTCCATTGGAATTCGTTGTTCATTTCTTAACGTAACGCTCCTCCCAACCCTCCTCCCCTCTTTACTCCGCTCTTGCCAGAGCCTTTTAATTGTACACCCGCCCCTGATCACAGATGCTGATGCTGCGCTGCGGCGCGGTGGCCGCTGCGCTGCGGTGCAGTGTCCTCCACTGCGCTGCGGTGCAGTATCCACCCCGCCAATGCGCTGCGGTGCAGTATTTGCAAACTTTTTTTACCAGATCCCGACGCTGCGCTGCGGCGCGATGGCCGCTGCGCTGCGGTGCGGTGCCCACTCCACTGCGCTGCGGTGCGGTGTCCGCTGCGCTGCGGTGCAGTATCCACCCCGTCCCATGCACTGCGGTGCAGTATTCGCAAACCTTTTTACTTCATGACTCCCATCCCGAATTAATCACACTTCTTTATGATTTTCTTTATACAACACGATTAGAACTAATTGATAGGTCTCATCTTTGATTATCTCTACCAAACACATTTAGCTAAACAAATATGACAGGGGTTTTTGGCCTTGCGCATTTTTGGCCCACCGCGCAGGTTTTTTCCCCTTTGCCTTAGACGCTGGGTTTTTTATTATTCAGGACTTTTCGCCCGGCTAAATACACCCCACAACCAGGTCTCGCCGAGGCGCCGGAGCCAGGGAGACTGGCAACAGTCTCCCGTTGTTGCAATGACGGCACCCCCACGGCTCCATCAACACTGACACTGTACAAGTGTATTGTAATAAAAATATGTATGCATGTGTGTCTCGTGTTTTACTTATTTTTGACCTTGAACGAAATACTTAACGTAATGCAAGATATTATATTTGACCTTGAACGAAATACTTAACGTAATGTTAGATATTATATTTACTTTGAACAATAAATTTTCCGGGTTTACATAAACCGGTTAACGTAATTAATTAACGTAAAATAGCTACCCTATTCCCTTGCTTGCTCGGGTTCACATAAACCGACTAACGTAACTCTTTGCCTGGCAAATTGCCAGAAGTAATTTCCCCAAACCCGGGAAATGGCTATAGGCCGGTCCGGGTTAAAAAAAAAACTCTGCCAGATTTAGTAACTAGTATAGTATTGCGGTATGCTAAACTGAACGAATGGACTCAAGACGCATATGTTCTTTAAAAACGGCCAATTTTGTATCATAAACTTGTTATGAGCTCAATACATGTTTCGTTACCTATTGAATAGTGATAATATTGCCTAAATCAGTAATTCATTTCTTGGAATGTATAATATGCTATACACTGTAAAAAAAGAAGTTTAGCTCGCATGGTGCTTAATGCTTCTTTCCGTAGCACTTTTAGTCACAAAATCACCCTCTGGCTCATGGGTGCAGTTTTACAAATAAGTTGGTGGGACAAAATTAAATCCCTTAACCCTCGTCAGTGCAGGGGGCGGGGGTTAATGCCACCCCTCTCGGTTTTTCGGGAATAACTCGCGTAAATATCAACCGATTGCGATGCAACTTTCAGTACCCTACTTTTGAACAATTTGACACATATTATAAAAATTTATAAGTTTTAGGTCACATGACCCGTGACATTTGACCTGTTTTCAAGGTCATGTCTGGCGCAACTGGTGTCCCGTAGTATTGATTTTGTAACTTGTGCAGTTTCATAGTGTTTGTTGTTCAGGATCATATGGACAGGTGTTTCCAGGTGACAGTTGTGGTTTCCACTGAGATGGTGACCTCGATTGACCTTTTCAAAGGTTAACCGAGGTCACTGATCTCCAATGACCTCATATTACTATTTTGGCTTCTAGCAGTTTCTAGGACATTTTGTGACGCTGGTTTCAAATTTGGCACCCATTTAGCATAATTATATGCTCATTCGCGATTCTAGTCGATTAAATTCAATTTATAAGCATTTACAGAGGTAGGGGCACGTCGGTGGTAGAATCAAATTTCGCTCCTCTGCCATATGTTGTTGACCAGGGGGAGGGGGGCTGGGGTAGGATACGCCCCTATAGCCCCCTTGGCTACGTCCCTGTGTTAGGTGCTGGTACCATATTGTGCTTATTTTGTTATACATGCATTAAATTACCAATCATCCCCTAATTTATTTGTATAAATGTTAAACTTATAGCACTAACAGCTCTTCCTCATATTGAATGAGTTTCATATTTTGAAGATGTCAGAAGTAGGTAGTTGATGTTACTTTTGCAAGTATATTGACCAGCTCCAGTTTCTTTTAAAGTTGGTGGGGCAAAACTCAATCTTGGTGGGGCAAAAACTAATGTTGGTGGGGCGCCCGCCCCATCAACTGTATAGGAAACTCCTCCCCTGCAGTCTGGCTCGTTGTCAAAATAACGAGATACTTGATGTCTGCTAATAATACACGATATTGCCAAAAATGATGCTATCTTAAGCATCCCCTGTGCTTACCCTAAGCTTCAGGTGTGAATGTCAACTAGCACTGACGGAAGTGTTTGGCAAGCTCATATTACTTTAATTGTGCATTTGTTAGCATGACACTAAAATCATGGGATGCTTGAGAAAGAACCAATTAAGTGCTTTTGAGATTTGGCGGGATAAATAGCACCCAACAAGTGCTTATATTACACTCACGGATTTAACAGAAGCACGGTAGCATCAAAGCTATGCTAATTTAATACAAGACCGGAAGTCAATCGAGCGCCTGGCACGTGCAACTCCGGCGTCCTCGCGCTATAGTTCGCGCCAGACCACCGAAGTGGGAGGACGTGTTGCGACGTGTTGACGCATTTCCACTATCGTGATAAATATTGGTGCTGGGTTTGCACTAGTCTTGTGCAGTTCCAGAAGGAGCTTGAAAGGCTTTCTGGCGAAGAGGCTTATTTCGTGAAGGAGTCAACGGCTTCCAGAAAGCTCTCACGCACATCGCGACCACGATGAATGTTTTATATTCATCGTGGTCTTAGTCTTATAGGTATGCGATCTCCAGTGTGCTGGTATTCTTGGTCCTAACATATATATGCTTGTTAATTATTGTTTGGATATTGAATGGCATATTGTACTGGTCTTAGGTCGCTAAACTGATTGGCTTGATGCCGCTAAATTATCCCGCACACTGCAGAGGGGGGGTTGATTTCCGCCCCCCCCCCCCCTCAGGTTTTTCGAAGATAGCGAAAAAACGGTGGCGCACAGCGCCGCCGGGTCTTCACACACCTGTCAGGACATCAATTGCGCACACTTTGAAAAAAAATAACCTAGGGTCATCTCAGGTCAGGTCACCAGACTAGGTCAAGTGACCCCACCTCCAAAAATGTTGGCAGTTGTGCCAAAGCCAGAGTTTTTCACCGATCAGTTTGAAACTTACAGGATGTCACGACGGCATACGTACTTACAATTCTTTTATCTCGGAATTTTGGTATTGGTGACCTAAGGTCAGGTCAATTTCGCAACCAACCCATAATAAGTCAATGGGGAAATATACAAATGCTAAGGATATGCATGATATTAGTCCAATTACTTCTGGATCATGTTATTATAGGATATTCTTGATGATCCAAGTGTAAGTTTTGTTCAGTGATCCCTATTGGGTCATTTAAGGTCATGCGAGGTCACCATCACTTTAATTGTCAATAACTCCCGACATAATGCAGATAGAGAAGTAAAACAGACATCAATGTGTTTGTCTCGTCAGGACATGTCTTCCCATATGCAACATGCCCTACTTGGGTCATCACTTGACCTTGACCTGAGGTCAAATTTGTAACTCAACTTAACAAGATCACCATGTATATCATTAAAAGCGCCTTGACAAGATAAATACAATGACGTAAACAGTTTTCCGTTATCTTTATTTAATTAAAAAGTTAATAGCGAAAAACGATTTAGCAAAAAAACGTCATTTTTCTTCTTCTTTGACCTATGGAGCCTCAAATGTTAACCTTAGATCAAATTTGAAGACATCTTAGCGATTGAAAATTTCACTGGCTGGCGTTTGCTTTTTTCCGTTTGTTTCTAACTAGCATATTTGCTGAGATATATGGGAATTTCTGGAGCGATGTCCTAAAACAGGAAAAAAAACTGGAGAATTTGACCTTTGATGACCTCTGGTGACCTCAATTTTTGACTGACCTAAAACAATACTGAATACTTTCGATAGAACATGTATCAAGCTCTCAAATGCCGTTTTCCACTTCTCGCTACGTAGCGTAGTTTTCGAGATCTCAGAGGGGGCGGAAATCAACCCCCCTGCAGTTGGTGTTCGGCGCAAAGCCCCTGCAGTGCGCGGGTTATAGTTTTGGGCCCGAAAATTTGAAATACTTATTTTTCAGAAAATTCCCTAAAAACCGCCTTTTTATAACACCGAAATATATCGACGATCATGCGAAAACGCTCGATTTTGACCTTTGACTTGACTTTGACCTCACCAATGACCTCGAAATCCCTATTAAAACACAAATAGATTCAGATCGTTGAGACCTCTCGACCGTCCATGTTGCGTCGAAAACCAACCTTTGGTTCCGCAGGTATAGACAGGGGGAAATGCCCCCAGTCAATGGAATGAGCTGGGGATTCGTATTCACAGGATTCAAAATTATTTGAATCGATTCACTGCAGGTTAGGTATATTCAAATATATAAAATCAGTATTGTAATCTTAAATATTTGTATTTGAAGTCCTCAATCACAAATCAAAAATGATATTTTCCTTAAAAACCCACAATTGAATGGGGTCTATTTGATGGCTGGGTACCAAGCGTCTTCCATTGACTGACGTTAACTTGTAATTGAGAACTTGAAATAATAGTTTTTAAGATGCATCATTCCAATACCTTATTTATGAATTTGACTATTTCCCGGATTTGAATCGATTTTAACTATTTCGAATCCTGAGAATGCGAATCCTCGTCTCTAGCGCAGAATATCCGTGCAGGAATGGCGCCGTCAATATGATATCTTTGTTCCAGACAAGGTACTCGAGCAGCTGCTCAGTCAAATGGGGCTGAAGATGTAGGAGGTCTTCCTGACGCGTGAGAGCGACACACCGGGTCCTCTCATGGTTTCGGGCGCTGTCCTGGTATAAGTGGGCTAAACATCACCGAGTGCCTTACAACAGAAGAGGCGGTGGTGGCTGTGGTTTTGACCCACTCTGTGCTTGATGTGATGCTCCAGCGGAAAGTGTCGGCGCTGTACTCGTATACGTGCAGAGATACGTGTTGGGTATTGACGACGGCCTCAAACCGCCTCAGCGCTGCCTTAAGTTCATCCAGCAGCTGGAGTATAGGTTCAGAACCGAAGGGAGTGTCTTATGGTCATGGAGCCGTGTTTTGTTTTGGTGGGGTTGATCCGTGTGCATAATAAAGAGAGCATATTTATAATTGTCTGATGATCAAGGCAACGCACAATGACACGCGGGCACGCATTGGCGATTCAACTCGTTAATATTGACACTTTAGCACAACCTTCTATGCCCAGGTGCGCCTTTTCAGCCATATTCTCTCAACAATTGAGTGCTTCAGAGAGCACGTTGAGGTTCAAACCTAATGTGTCTTATATTAACACGACTGTGCTAACCCTAGCATCGTTGCAGCCCCAGCAGGATTTCAGCTCACAAGAAGGCTATCATTATAAGCGTCGAGTCAGTGCTAACATTAGTGTAAAATGTGCTAAACGTGTGCTATGTGTAGCACATTTTTTTTGTTTGTTTAGCACCGCTAATACACTGAAAATTGGTATAGCAGTTAAAGGGTACTAAATTTAGCTCGGGGTGCTAGGCTGTCACTGATACTAAGAAAAGCACCGGGGTGCTAAGTCAAGAGTCGGGAAAGAACCACTAGGCTGCTACAGTTAGCACTTGCTGGGTACATCAAATTAGTCAATTAAAAAGCACCTCTAGGGTGCTACACTTTTTTAACAGTGAGACTTCAATACCAAAACTTCTCAGAACTTTTCAGAAACTTTTCAGAAACTTGTCAGAAACTTTTCAGCGTAATAATCCCTGGTGAAAACGGCTAGTATCACAGTTACAGAAAAATGCGTTGGAAGTGCGATTACCGTCCTTCGACGCATCTGTGAAAATGAAATGAAAACTAGAAAACTGGTCGCGTAGTTCAATAAACTTGTGTTGTACTTCTTGTGGCGTGATGAGTGCTTTTGAACATTCGAAAAGAAATATAACCTCCCTCTCCATCCTCAGTCATGGAGGGACATGGGACATGGGCCATGGGAGCTTTGGCAAGGGAAGGATTTCTGGATAAATATAATCAAAATTTGCAGAGAACGTCTTTACCATTGCCCGGGTAGGGGTGGATGCCACCCCCTCGGTTTTTCTGGAATAACTCGCTTAGTTTCCAACCGATTACGACGCAACTTCCAGCACCCAACTTTTGAAATTCGATTACAGATACTCTGAAATTTTTGAATTTCTAACCCACATGACCCGTGACATATGACCTGTTTCTCGAGGTCATGCCACGCGCAACTGGCGTCCCGCAGTATTGATGCTTGTAACTTGTGCAGCTTCCGAGTGTTTGTTGTTCAGGAGCATATCAACAGGTGTTTCCAGGTGACAGTTGTGGTTTCCACTGAGATTGTAACCTCGATTGACCTTTTCAGAGGTCAACTGAGGTCATTGACCTCCGATGACCTCAGATGACTTGTTTGGGCTTCTGGCGGTTTCTAGGACATTTTGTGACGCTGATTTCAAATTTGGGATCCATTTTACATAATAATATGTTCCACTGGGGTCATGTGCTTCCACAAGTCAACCGAGGTCACCGACTTCAGATGACCTGACATGACCTTTTTGGAATTTGGCAGTTTTAGGACATTTTTTGACGCTGATTACGAATTCGGCACCCATTAAACATTATGATATGCCCATTCACAATTCTAGCACGATAAAATTCAATATATACGCATTTACAATTTTGATGACTTTTGGGTCATTGACATGACCTCAGAGGTCACCTAATGCCCCAAGACCTTAACATCGGTTATCACCGGCTTCCTCTCGTCACACGCAACACGCTCGGCTTTGAATCGAAGCTCTAGCTCAATTAGGGGCGAAACGCTAGGGGGGGTCGTACCTCCCCCGAACACGTAGTGATTTTGCCCTACCCGGGCGAGGGTTAACTCTAGAAGCAATTGTTAGTCCAAACCGTTATTCTGCCGGACCAATGTAGTTATGTTGAATTGAAGGTAAGATGTGTATATACATATTTAAAAGTACTATGGTTTGGATGAAACAAAACCTGGCTAACATAACGTAATGATTGCTCCATTCGACGCAAATGTAAAGGCGGCATGACAGCTTCTATTTGCAAAGACGACATTGGTGAGGTCTTCATGGTCCCAAGGCCTATTCAGAATTCGGATGAATGAGTTTTGAATTGTGTCTAATTGTTAAGTGTATTATCACTGGCGCCGGCGTAAACTACAGCTCCGTATTCTATGATTGGCAGCACCAAAGCCTTGTACAAATGAGAAGTGTTTTCCGGTCTGCTCCATAATCTGCGCCGGCAATGCATCGAAATAAGTTTAGGCGCCTGCTACATTTTGAATTTATATGTTTCACATGCTTCGCCATGCTGAGTATTGAGTCCAAAGCTATCACGAGGAATTTGAACGACCCTAAAGGCCGCCCCACACTGAGCCTTGCAAGCGGGTGCGAGCTGCGGGTTTGCGGGTTTTCCACCTCGTGCGGGTTTCTCCTAAGTTGAAGAATATAATATTACTGTACTGACACACACTGCCATCTAGCGTGCGAGTCTGCGACTTTTCTGACAAGCGAGTCACCTCGCGTCGCATTCAAAAGTTGAGCTTCAGTCAACTTTCCGTGCAAACTCGCTGCGGGTGTAAACAAACTTCGTCTCACCGGCTTTCTCAAAGTGTTGTCTGCTATCTTTTCCGCCTTTTTTGACACAAGCTGCTTTGCACGATACAACAATGGAAAAGTAAGTATAACATTTATATTTTGGACATTATATAATAGCATTGTGCAACTTGTGAATGGTTTTAAGCATACAATTATAATGTCCTAGAAACCTCCAGAGGCCAAACATATCATCTCAGGTCATCAAAGTTCAGTGACCTCGGTTGACCTCTGAAAAGGTCATCTGGAGTCATGATCTCAATAGAAACCAAAAATGTCACCGGTTAACACCTGTGCATATGTGTTATGGTCCTGAACATCTATAAAACACCGTATTACCTATAGGTAATACGTATATATGGACAATACACTATTCCTAGGTCATGCTAGGTCATGCGAGGTCAGGTCAAGCTGAAGCTCGGGAAGTTATTAAGCTCGTCAACCGAAAGCTACCCACCAAATTGGACGTCAATCGTGCAAAAGAAACCGACAGTATGGCAAGCGACATGAAAATAGCCTCAGGGCATTGCTCCGTTTCACTTCCTTACCATACTCAAAGGGCGGTATCTCAAAAAGCTAAAAAGTCTCCGCCATTTTTTTCTTCACATTGTTAGATGATGTTACGTTCATTTATTCTGCCAAGTTTGGACTAGTTACGCGCAGGCAACTTATAGAAGAAAAATACACAACATGTTATGATTTTGACCTCGTCAGGTCAAAGGTCAAATTGAAGTCACGTAGATTTTTACCACTATTTCCGAATGGTCCAACCCTGTGAAGCACTTCGATATTAGTTGTATTTCGCTAAGTCCATTAGCATAAAAGATATAGGCGTTTGATTAATATAAAGTACACACACAAATCGTGACCTTGGATGACCTCTAAATATGGCCCTTGAGGTCGCCCAGAGCTAAAAGTCGGCGTGCATTTTTCTTTCACTTGCCACTACAGGTGTACCAATTTTCATCAAAATATGAGAGGGTTGGGTACGAAACCGCCCTTTTTGTGCGATTTGACGTGGCATGACCCTTTGCAATATGCCTCAAATAACCTATCTTCTTCCGTAACAGCATGACAGCTGTTTTCAGCTTTGTCCTTGCTTTTTCTAAGAGCGGGGGTGTCCTTCTGCCCATCCAGCTCAGGGGCCTGCAGTGCACCGGTGTTGTGTCGACTGGTGGACTGAGACAGCGTACAGACCTGCTCCCTGTCCGACGGCTCCAGCGGCGTCCTCGGCGAGCCGGTGCCCACCTCGGACGCCGACCCTGCGCGCCACCTGGCGGGCCGACGTACGTCGCTCGTAGCGCCACCTGGCTCGTTTGACGGCGAGGCGGCGCGGCGGCGGGCGGCGCTGCACATGGGGCCGCTCTCAGAGCTGGAGGAGCGGCTGGAGGCAGTGCTGCCCCTTTCCGGCGCCGAGGAGCCTGACCTGATGGGCCTGCAGACGGTGGCGGGCGGCGACCCAGCAGTAACTCAGGAGCTCGGCAGAATGGCCTGCAGCGTCTCCTCACCATACAGGCCATCCGCAACCAGACTACGCTGTAAGTGTCAGTCGATCACCGAGCTACTCTGAGACTTCTATTGAACACTTCCAGAGCACTCTGGTATCCGAAAAAAAATGGGAGTAATTCATAGTACGCATTCCATTACATTATGTAAATACACATTATATTGCTTTCGCTTGATGACAGCCACCAGGACTACAAAATGCGATTCACGGAAGTTACTGATAAACAAGTATATAACTCCCTTCTGTATGTTACTTTACACAACGTGAATTTCACAGTATTGTAAAAAGACAAACAATCGTTATCTTCCACCTTCCTGTTGCCTAAGCGGTAAGCCAGCCTCGTCTGCTGAGTGTTGTGATTCTGATCGGTAGCATGGTGGAGGATGACGTCAGTGAAGCCTCGAACCAAACGGCGCTGCTCGTGCCAGGCTGCGTGCCGCCGTGGAGGATTCCTATGACGTCATGGCGGCTGCAAACCGCTCGCTCAGCGGGTGATGCAATCATACTAAGACAAGGACAACTAGGGGGCCACAGATCAAAAGACAGTTGAAATCCGATCGATTCAATTGGTTTCATGTTGTTAGTACCACGCACGGACTGTAGATGTTGATTTATGCGATTCCTTTAGGGTTACTGCACCATTCCCTTTCACACTTATCACAATAATACTCGGAGTTAGTGGTTCACAACGCGAGTGTTCATACCGCTGAGGAGCGTTGCATGGATGCAAATAATGAAATGGATGGACTGAAACTAAGGTGTGGGTGATACAATGCTTGGCGGATTTCGGAGGGATGCGCTGATGAGGATGCTTCAGTGTTCAGCGTCAAATTATCAACAGAACATGCTCTTCAGAGCTGCGTTGGACAACTGATAACGATTCAATTGAGACAGCTGATAATAATATGATACAGAATACATTAAAACACGACGACTGCATGTAATTTATTTTGTTTCACTCATTTCCTCAGCATCCATTTCTTGGACGATCGCTGACTGGACTGGACAGGCTCGCCAGCGCCACCTTCGAAGATCACCTGTTCTTCGAGCCCCACACGCTTGCCGAAGACGGCTCCCAGCAGCCCTCTCCGGAGAGCACCGGCTCTGCGGTGGTCCACCAGCCGTCCGTCGCGCCACTGAGCCGCTGGGCGACCACTCTGTCAGAATATATTGGCCTCGACCTGGCGCGCAACTCGCCGTTCCGTCTACCGGGAGGTCGTGAGCCCGACTGCTGAACGGAGCAGCGCCTGACCTGCCTTGTCGCTACACGTGGCCGAACGCTGCGTCAACTTCGTGCGCGTGTTGCCGGCACCGCATGTTGGATTGCATGATGCGGCCGGCGACGCCGCTGGCGGTCGCCTCCTCCTACCTGGACTTGCATACGCTATACGGCGTCTCGGAGCAGGCCGGACGCCAGCTGCGCACCTTCCATGGTGGCCGCCTCAGGGCCGATCGCGGCATCGACCCCGAAGAGGTGGATCGAGAGCTGTTCCTTGACAACGACCTGTTCATGGGGGCGTCGCAAGAGAGACGTCGCATTCTGAGACGTCGCAGGTCTGAGCTCAGTCAACTAGTTTCCCGCCAGAGCGAGAGATACACAGCTACACCATCGCTGGACCTGTTACACAGCTACACCATCGCTGGACCTGTTACACAAGACGCAGACTTTGCATTCGAAATCGAGTCCATCGAAGTGGATACTGAACAAGCTACTGAGGATGAGGCAATCAGGTCTTTGACTGGTAGTAGTAGGAAAGGCATGAAAGGCATGCGAGGAAAAATAGGCGCCAAGGGAGCAAAGGGAAATCAGGGGCCTAAGGGGTTACAAGGGAATCCTGGGGTAAATGGCAATACAGGAGGAGCAGCAAACAAAGGTTACAAAGGAAATGATGGAATGAAAGACAATATCGGAGCTGAAGGACCGAAGGGTGCTAAAGGGCGTAATGGAATGCAAGGCGTTTCTGGTGGAAAAGGCATGCAAGGGATGAAAGGAAGTCAAGGAGAAAAAGGAAAGTCGGGGACTAAAGGCAAAAGAGGGGTTCGAGGAATACAAGGCAACAAGGGAATGGCAGGTGAAAAGGGTGACAAAGGAAACAAAGGCTCAAAAGGCTCCAAAGGAGAAACTGGAGGCCCAGGTCGCAAGGGTGACATTGGTCCAGCGGGCCCATCTGGTAAGATTGAGTACATCTATGCAAACAAACCGTCAAACGAGTACGGTGCACCTCGGCCACACTATCCTGACCCACCAAGTGCGTACGGCGCCCCGAACGTGCCGCAGCCTCCTCCGTCAAGTCGCTACAGTGCTACTCACAGCAGCTGGAGCACCCCACGTGGTGGCTACCAGGGCTACGCCTCGCTGTTCCGCCCCCGGCGCCAGACCGACTGGCTCTCCGTCCCAGCGCGGAAGTCTCGCCTGAAGAGCTCCACCAGCTGCTTCTCAGCGAACATAACCGCGTGGCACTGGCGGATGCCGTGCGACGTAACCACCCTCTCTGGGAGGACGAGCGCGTGTTCCAGCTGACTCGCCGCGTGGTGGTAGCTGAGTGGCTGCATATCATCTACCGAGAGTACCTGCCGCAAGTGCTGGGTGACGGCGCCGCCTGGAGCCTTTCGTCCGCACCGAGCCACGACGCCGATGTCGACCCTACGGTAAGTGTCGAGTTCGCGGCAGCTGCCTTCCGCTTCTAGCAGCGACCAGAGCGAACACACGGGAAAGTGCCAAACAAGAGCAGCAGACGCTCGTTCCTGGACGTCGTGCGGGGGACGGTCGCCTCGACGGGAACTGGGAGCCCGCTGACCAGCGCCAGAAGCGGAACGACAGAGTCGGCACCGTCCGAGCTCGCCGGCGTCGACGTGCTCCGTGGCCGAGAGCTGCTACTCTTGTTTGGTCTGCCGACCTTCGCTGCCATGCGCGAGCTGTGTACGGGTCACAACGTGACGGGCTGGGGCGATCTGGAGGGAATAGTGCCTCAGCCGGAGTTGGCTGCGCTGCGGTTCACCCACGCCAGCCCGCGGGACATCGACCTGTGGGTGGGCCATGCACCGGCGTATGGTGGAGGGCCATGCACCGGCGGCGAAAGTGGGCGCCACCCTCCAGTGTGTCATCGAACACCAGTTCCGGAGGCTGCGCGACGGCGACCAGCGACGTAACCACCCTCTCTGGGCCGATCTGGAGGGAATAGTGCCGCAGTCTGAGCGGCGCGCAGCTGGATGAGATTCAGAAGGCGAGTCTGGCCCGCCTGCTCTGCGACAACCAGCCCGGTGGACGTGACGGAGTGCTTCCTCTCGTACTGGAGCCCATCAGTGCGCAGAACAAGATGACGCTCTGCACGGCAGCGACCACTCCGCATGTCAACCTGGACGCGTTTTGATCGAGATTCGAGAGCTGGATCGGTGCATGTAGATGTCGGTGACGGTGTTGGTAACTGGTATGCCTGCTGGTACGTACCGTGGTTATTGTCGATGGTAGTCAAATATATCAGTTGCATGTTCATATTACATATGCATAGTTTTCCAGCAAGCAACGTTTATAACACAACCGATGCCGCGTCAAGCTGCCTCGCTTCACTCGAAAATCCACGTAGCAGCTGGGCTATCACGGATATTTTTATAATAATTGCATTTTAAAACAATATTTGTAATCCAGGTTGAGGCATGACAAAGGATAGCCGTTCCCGGCTTGCCGCCGACCGTAACGCGGCCGGCTGGCACGTGTTTATTTTCACCATTCAGGAACTGCTGATCTCCGTTGTGTTTGGGCGAAACGATGCGAAACTTCGCATGTTACCAACTAGTTCGATACATTTTCCCTTGTTTAATAAAGTTTGAGTTGATGGGATTGCTTCCGTATCTGAATTTGTTGCATTTTCGCATAGGCGGGCTGGGGGCCATGACCCCTCACTTTTCGGCAATTTTTTTGCTAAAATATTGTATTTTGTTTCGTGACAAAATATAATTGATTGCTAAAGGTTCACCAAGATAAGATGACCCCAAATCTGCAAATAAATACTCCATAGGGGGGGGGTGTCTCTAAAGACGAGATAAAAGTTGCACTGCCCCCCCCCCCCCCCGCCCACACACACACACCAGGAACGCTCATACATCCCTGCTTTTCGACACCGCCTCCTTACAGCACTTCCCCTCCCCGTCCCCTGCCCCTGCCGTTCCCCTCCCGTCCCCTGCCCCTGCCGTTCCCCTCCCCGTCCCCTGCCCCTGCCGTTCCTCTCCCGTCCCCTGTCCCTGCCGTTCCCCTCCCGCCCCCTGCCCCTGCCGTTCCCCTTCCGTCCCCTGCCCCTGCCGTTCCCCTCCCGTCCCCTGCCCCTGCCGTTCCCCTCCAGTCCCCTGCCCCTGCCGTTCCCCTCCCCGTCCCCTGCCCCTGCCGTTCCCCGTCCGTCTCCTGCCCCTGCCGTTCCCACGCCAGCGATACAGTCGCTGACATTGCGACTGCGACAAGGGTGCGACGAGCAGGGAGCTCCGTTATTATTATTAGCTGAGTTGGTTAGAACGTTATCTTGTAACGCAAGGGTAATGTGCTTGAGTCCCATGCTGGCTGGAAATTTTCACAGCAGTATAGCTTGGCTCGGGCTGTACTTTAGATCCCGCGGGCAGGCGGGCGCACGCCACTGAACTCTAAAACAACTGGAAGGGACAAGGGTGCCTGAGAGCGGTCGCCGGCCGCCACGCTGGAACGCCGGGCCGGGCGAGGGGTGGCGAGGAATATGAATGGAGGGGTCGGACGCGTTTTATTAAACCTGTCATTATAAGCTTCATGCTTGTAAACACTTTTTGGAAGTTTTAAACATGAAGGAAGCAGATCAATCCCGAGGCCAATTCCAATGCTACGTGACGTCACGGCTGCCCGTGGTGGGCCATCCATCATTCCCGAAAAACGCCTTCCGCTACGCTGCATTTGTTTGGTGAGTAGATTTGCACTGAATATTTATTTGTTTGTTCTCGACAATATTATCCCATTGCTGAGTCAGAGTAAGTGATCTTTATTGCATGTTGTGTTATTTGTTATGCATACTAAAAAATATATGCAAGCTTCATTTGTGACCTGCTGAGTAGTGTATACAAAGGTAGTGTATTTCACATTCCAGATTCAATACCTGCTGATTCCCAATTTGTATTAAATTGAGGCATACCAGTCATACTAGTGACATATGATCACACATATTTTGCATGTGGTTTTGTAAAAGCAGACTTTACGCTTCAGAATCAGGCATGATATGATACTGACAATTTGTGGTCATTGTTACCTTTATGCAGCCAGGCTCAGCTGAGGTGCTAGAGGAAGAGCGATGTGCCGAGCCAGGCTTGACAGAGGGACAGCATACTCCGGACCGGATTCTCCTTGCTATGGTAAACTGCAAACAGTCACGTCTCCGGCCGTAGAACAGTGAATTAATTTGGTACCAGTGTTATTAGACCAATGTTCAAACTGTGATTTAGTTCAGTTTTCTGCTTTTGGGATTGTTCAGTTGGCTAAAAACCGTTGACAATTTTGCATTGTCGAGGTGTGCGCTGCCTCACTCTCCAGCGCTCGCCAGATCAACACACACTGAAAAGCAGGGTTGAGATCATTTTTTTTTTGTATCTCAGGATTATACATGCCTATCTTGTTTAAGCCACTACAAATGTCTTGATGTGTTTTCGTCTCATCAGAGCATTCAAAATCGTATCAACATAGTAGTTCTAGCAAAAAATCAGTGTGAGTGATCTCCGACGAGATGGGGACAGATTCGCCCAACGGAAGGATACACTTGGACGCATTTATGTAATTTCCAGAGTTCCACGAAAGTACTCGCGGAGTCCCATTTGGATGTCTCATACATCTGACGATTCCGCACATTTGGAAATGAAATACCCATTCACTTCACGTAACAACGTGAACACTCCGCAATGCCAAAAACCTGAATCAGCTGATACAACTTAATGTTTCATTTTAAATATTTATGTATTCATTTTTTAACAATATTACCTACTTTTTCTGTAGCTACTAATTTGCAAATTGTATTTTTTTTTGTATAATTGTCATGGAAATTGTTTGCCAAGCCATATTAAAACATATTGAACCAATGTGTCTGTCACGTCATGCTATGAATATGCAATTATCAGCTGACTGAAATAAACTTGGCGCAAAACACGGTTCGAAAAGATTTGTAAACTGCGTTCAACCGTTCCAGTGTGTTTCGGTTTCCGGCTGCTGGATATACGATGATAAGTTAATTTGCATTATTATCATTAAATTGTGAAAGTAAATCATGTCGTTGAATTTTAGTTTGATACAAGGAATGCACCAATACTCGCCACAATGACAGTGTTGATGGTTTTACTGGTGCAACTGCAATGCTGTACAAAGTGTGGTTTCTGGTTACAGCCGGGGTTGGTCAATATCTGGTCGATATTTCAATATCAATATCTGGTATACAGTGGCGTATTTAAGGGGGGGGGGGGGCATGGGGGCCATGCCCCCCCCCCCCCCCCTTGGCGCCGAAGTCACACTCCAGAATATGATGTGTCCATTCGGCACGGACTCCATTTGTGTGTAAATTTCAAGATACCCAGGACAAAGTTTGTTTTATTGATAATTCAAGCGGTTTTATACGTATTATCTATATGGTTCTTGAACAAAATAAGCATTGTCTACCTATATCTCTTTGAATATTACAATGGGAACATCAATATCATACACTAATTTATTATGAATAAGTTACAACCGGTTTCATCTAACAGATTGAACGCTGTAATTTTTTGGCATCACTAATTCCGAGCGAACTCCCTCCCTGCCCCCCCCCCCCCCCCCCGGTGGCGACGCCCCTGGTAAGACAATACTCAAAACATGAATTGTGCTCCAAAAGCATGTGCCCCCCCCCCCCTTGGCTGATTTCTAAATACGCCACTGCTGGTATATATTGGATATGATTTGCTCCTGCAATGTAATCATTTTATAAATTGTAAACACTCCATCACCTGCAGACTTTACTTAATAATTAGGCGCGGATCTAGGATTTTGGTCATGGGCGCACCCTAACACCTGCACCATGTTCAAACTGCAAACCCCCTATATCTGCAGCTGACATTTTTGTTTGTTTCTTGCATAGGTATTAATTTCAGGGATGTAAAAACATCACAGAAAGTGGGGGCCGTGCAACTTTGATTTAGTTTTGAGAGAAACCCAACCACCTATGCAATATTTATTTGCAGATTTAGGCTGTTCTCACCTTGGTGAACCTTATGCTATTCAAACTTTTACTCACCACCCAAAATAACATATTTTTGAAGACAAAAATGGCAGAAAAGTGGAGGCTGTGACCCCCTGGTCCCCGCCCAAGGCTATGTAAAGCAGGTAGGAAATGTTGCCAAATGAACACGGCCGAGCTGTAGACGCTGCTAATTTTTGTCACACTTTTTTCTAATTTCTGTCACATTCTTTGCCCATGTTAACCCTATTCCCTGCGGGGCAGATTCTGCCCCCCCCCCCCCCGGTAGTTTTTCACCTGCCGCTTCTAAACCGTTAGGCCTAGCGTCCTGAAACTTTGTGACTTTTCCTAAAATTGAATGGCGCGTGTTGTGTTGAAAGTTTGACAAAATCAGTCCAGCAGAGGCGGTTCCAGGCTCCTGTTTTGGGGAGGGTGTTACGAATGCGGTTTTGCGGCGCATACTTCCTTCGTGGTTTGCAGTACAATACATGCTTCAGAAACAATTCCAATGCAATATGCATCATAGATACTGGGATTGTACATATTTTTGGGGCAGATACTCACTCAGAATAAAAAAAATGGGAGGCGATACCCACCCTCAAATTAGGTCCAACTTAAAATTAGTAAGATGATAAACGCGTTACGCCCATGGTGCCCCCCCATGTTTTTTCCCTGGATCCGCCTATGCGAATATATCAAATTTAATAAATTACAGCATATAATGCCCACATGTGACGTTCATGACGTCCCAAACAATCACGAACAGCACATATTTTTTTCTTCAGAAAATCCCCCATTTTACATTCTCTGAATACGCCTATGATTTTTTTTCCTTTTGAAATATTAAATAACAGTACATTTGAAGCTCAAAAACATTTAGGGCATGGAAATCGGTCGAGCCACATGGCTGCAATGATCTTTCAAAAAACACCCAAAATTTTCGGATTTTTTGCCCTCTGGCCCCCCATTTTCAAACAAAACAAAAATGTCGGGGTTCAAAAAGTGAGATCTTGTCATGACGCATAGAATGGCGCTTTCCCCATTGAAATCGACCGAGGCGTTCTTGAGATCTCTGGGGGAGGGGGGGGGGTCAGAATCTGCCCCCCGCAGGGTAACGTAATTCTGGCCGCCCGCAGGGAATAGGGTTAAAGGGAATGTTTCACCTTTCTGAAAGTTGTCAAATATACACTGGTTGTAGTAAAAACTATGAAGTAAGTGCTGCTGGAAACGTTGGTGATATATTTTCCTTGAAGTCACTAAACTTGATACAAAGTAAGGTTTTAAATTCAGCGGCGGCACTAGCCTACACCCAATTTTGCAAATAATACATTGAATTGCTTAATGGCTAAGTTTTGGGGAAAATGACCCTAGCATTTTCGTCATTGTAATAATGGCCAAAGATATGGGCTATCTCAGTTCAAAACCGATACAAAGGTGAAACATTGCCTTTAAAGAGGCGGAGCGGACCCCCTGCCTGCGCCTATGACCACCACCAATACCCCGCCCAGTGGGGAATGTGCCCCCCCCCCAGCCCCTGTTCCTATGCCTATGATTCATTGCACTTAACTGAAATGCTACTGGAATAAAGTAAGCTTTCAGATACATGCAACATGCCAAAAGGGTCACTATCATAGTGGATTCAGGTTTCTCAAGGGTCATCAGGAATTCAGTGCTGGCATTGCACTTTGTACAGCCACTTAACCAAGTTACAACTCTTCATGCTGACCCAATGCTATGAAACATGCCCTAACCCAGTGTCCCCAAATTCCATTCCTGCTTGGGTGTCAGAGTAGACAATTTGAGCAAAAGACCAGAAGGGTGGGAAATTATGTACACAATGGTACAATATTGATCTGTTTTGAATATGAAAAGCGGTAGATTAAATTGAAACAATATATTTTAGTTAATGTTTGTTTAATCGACCTTCTCCTTGAATGTACCAAAGTAAGAAATTAAACTTTGTTTTACATTTGCATTCGGGCACAGCCCTTCATCAGATGTATTGCTATCGAAATAACACATCATTCACATACACGACACAATTCACATACACGCTGAAAAACTTGCAAAAACGAATTTAAGAATAGAATTTGTGACAGCTTGTAGACGATCGAACCTGACGCCTCGGTTCATTCAAGACTCATTGAAGACAGTGCAAAAGACTTTCTCTGGACTTCGTAAGCTTGATGAAAAATGCTCGGAATTTGCCAAATATTTGCTCAATGGCTCTATCTCTGCGGCTTTTGAAGAAAGGGCCTACCTGGAACGTAAACAAAAGCGGTTGTATCAAGACCTGTGCAATCTAAACCTAGAACTCAACGTCTTTAATTGGCTCAAAGACAGCTGCAGACGCATCTTTTGCTACAATAGATGTCAACCGTCCAGGACATGTCAAAAAGTTTCGAGCCTTGCAAAGCGGTGTTAAGCATGATGAGCGTAATTCACATCAAGCTACCGAACAGGGAAATGGGAGACATGCTACGGAGGTGGCGAGAGTCAATAATCTCTCCTCGTTGGACTTGGATCCTGCTACGGAAAGCTTACTCGAAAACGGACCGAAATTTGGCATCACCCCGAAATTAGATCGTCGCTTGATTACAGGCGTGGAGAAGAATATTGAACGATTCGCGTATGGAAAGCGATGGATGGTTGAGATCGAACGAGCTAAACGGGAAAGGGAACGAAATGCAGAACAACGAGGCCTAACAGGACCGCAGATCGAGAATGACGCTGGTGCTTTGGACGTCGTTCCTGAGAGGCAGAACGGAACATCGGCTACAAGTTTGTTCGGTGGCGCGCGCTTCCCGGATGCCAATAAGACACAACCCCTCTGTCTACCAAAGAAACGGAAGAGCGGTTGGGTAAGCTTAAGAACTCTATTCTTAGAATTTACAAGCAGCATGGTGACTCGGTTAGTAACGTTACAGAAGAACAGCTAGATGGTCTAAAAAAGCTGAAGAACAATGACGACATCGTAATCAAACCAAGTGACAAATGCAAAGGCTTGGTTATCTTGGACAAGTCGGATTATGTCAGTAAGGCCACTCATATTCTTGATGACGACACCAAGTACACACTGCTCGATCAAGACAAGACCGCCAAGGTTGAAGCTATAACTAAGCGAATTTTCAAGCGGACAGTACGGGATAAGTTGCCAGACAAGTGCATAGAGGAGCTAACTCCTAATCACAGCAGGACCCCGGTCTTCTATGGTCTGCCAAAAGACCATAAACCGCACGTCCCACTCAGGCCCGTGATAGCCACGTGCGGAGGTCCAACAGAGAAGACTTCATGGATGCTGGATAAAATCTTGCAACAACTTCTTCAGTTCGTCCCTCTGCATCTGGTAGACACTGATGACTTCCTTCAAAGACTGCAACGATTTTGGGGTGAGCGCTCTGTACCAGCCAATGCCATGTTCTTCAGCATAGATGTTGTGAATTTATACGGCAGTATCCCAGTGGACGAGGCAATAGAGGCGGTGCGCGAGGCTCTGATAAGGTACGAGGATAGGATAGACACAGCAGGGCTAAGTATCGATGATATATGTGACCTACTGCAGCACTGCCTGAAAAACAACATCTTTAGGTTTGGACATCAGTTTTACATGCAAAAAGAGGGCGTAGCTATGGGGAATCCGGTCGCACCAGCTGTGGCTATCCTATATCTGGATCGATTTGAGACACTAGCGTTAGACAGGGCAGGTCTAAAACCGGATTTTTTCGCCCGATTTATAGATGATTACGCTGGGGTCTGGCTGCATGGCAAAGATGCTCTAAACGACTTTGTCGTTTACCTAAACGGGATTGACGACAGAATTCAGTTTACATGTGAAATGTCTGGGGAGGGCGAAGGTTCGGTTTCAATGCTTGATACTCTGATCACTTTGTACACCAAGGAAGGGAAGTGCTTGCATCAGTCTGAACTGTACGTCAAACCGAACAATGCAGGTATCATTTTGCACTATCGTTCAGCTCACCCTAAGCACACCAAGCTGAACACCCTTCGGTCGCAATACAGGAGAGCAATTAGGCCGTCTTCAAACGAAGACGCGAAGAAAAGAAGCTTAGGTAAGATATGGGATCTTTTTTTCAAAGAATGGCTATCCGGCACATATTCTGAGGAGTGTTCAGAGACAGGTGAAGAGGTCGACAGGGGGCCGCGGGGCACGGGGGAGAGGAGGGGTGGAGCTGAGCGTGAGGCGGGCGCGAGAGGTGGGGAGCGGGGTGCGGGCCGGCCGGATCGTGAAGCTACTGGTGTCCTATTGTTGCCTTATGTGGATGAAACGGTTTTATGTAAGGTGAAGCGGGTGGCACGGAACTCCGGTCTGAACGTAAACGTAGCCTCGTACACACCGGATACGCTAAAACGCAAATTAGTTCATTCTTCACTCACGGACCCGCCATGCCCAGCAGGCAACAGGACTTGCAACACTTGTAAAATGATCAAAAAGGGTAGATGTACAGATAAAAATGTCGTATATGAGCTGACTTGCAGGCTGTGTGGGGCTTCTTATATTGGGGAATCCAAAAGACCTCTACGCCTTCGTTACAATGAACACTTGAGGTGCGCGGTAAATGAGACCAAGCTAACTCCGATAGGTGATCATTTTGAGTCATTCCACAAAGGAATCCCTAAGGCAGACAAACTTGCTGATCCTCCTTTGGAAGTTACAGTTTTGATGAAAACGAAAGACCACCCAGATAGGAAAATTGCTGAATCTCTGTGTATCAGAAACAAAAAACCGAGCTTGAACGAAAATATGTCGTCGTGGCGCATTATCTCAGGATAGGAATGCTTTTTGTATGCTTTTTAATTTTATTTTTCGTCGTGATTTATATAGCTACTTGCTTAGAACAGTATATGTCATCGTGGCGTGTCATATCAGGATGGGAGTGCGATTTCGTGTGACTGCTTTAACAAATTTGTTCGTCTTTATTCTTTATTTATTGATATAGCTATTGGCTAAGCACAATAATATGCTATCATGGAGCGTGATCTTAGGAATGTAATTTCGTGTGATTGATCTACAAAATGTTCGCCTTTATTTATTTATTTTGAATCGGGTAGGTTTTCAGCTGGGCTGGGTGGAGGATGTAGTCTCTAATTTTTACGAGCTGTGCTAAATGTCTATTCTTGTGTCGTGTATGTGAATGATGTGTTATTTCGATAGCAATACATCTGATGAAGGGCTGTGCCCGAATGCAAATGTAAAACAAAGTTTAATTTCTTACTTTGGCACATTCAAGGAGAAGGTCGATTAAACAAACATTAACAAATATATTCATGCTCCTTGCACAAGCACTACGAGAAATAATATATTTTAGTCAATATTTTGTCAATCAATATCACACAGAATGAAATTAGTATGAAGTATGAACTAGGACAAAATAAATGCAGGACTGTTAGTACAATTTTGGGATGAGAGTGAAATCCAGGTGCCAAATAAATATACCTAAAAACTACAATGTGAATGTGGTCAATGATGTCTACGCCTTGCAAAAGTAATATTGCAAGATGTCGAACAACATGTTTTAAACTGCATTACCTTGATTGTGGCTTACACTTGTGCAGTCCGATTTTCAACACATTTGGTGGACAGTTGTCATGGGGTTATGTTATCAAAACACCATGACACCAACACCATGACCTCGTTCAGCTGAGCGCGCCGCCGTGTGCGGACGCGAGCGCTGCTCGCTCCTCCCCGTGACACCCAGCAGGCCTGTCCCGTGCGTCTGTTTGCGCGTGCGTGAGTGAGTGAGGGTGCGTGTGGAGTAACCGAGTGAGGGTCGGTGACAGACCCTGTCGGTGACGACGTCGATCGCACGGCTTTTGTGGTTACCGAGACTGACTTACCGTCACGTGAGTGTAGGTTCACTGACGGACCCATCTGCCATCTGCCATGCATCGAGACCTGGCGCGCCACCTGACCCTGCTGGCCGTCGTGAGAGTGCTGGTGCTCGTTTGCACCCCTCTGTCCGCCGCTCCGACTCCGGGCTGCGTGCAGGGCGTGCAACAACCAGATCGGTGCTTGTTGCGTGACGTCACTACCCGGCGGGAAGCCCGTCCTCGCAGTGCGCCCGGGCCGCCTGGCCGCGCCCGGCCGGCCCTGACCTGTGACGTCATAGCGCCTGAGGCGCCGCTCGACTCGGCGGGCCGGCCGGGCCACTCTCTCCCGGCCGGCGACCGCGCTGGGTCACGGCGGCCGCGAGGCAGAGGGAGGAGGCCCCAGCGGGGCGGCGCGCGCGGACGGAGAGGGCGCGGCGGCGGGCGGAGTATCCCAGACGGCGGCCTACATGTTGGAGCTCTCAACATCCAAAGCCTGAAGCCTAAGTTGCTGGAACTCACAGACGAGCTGCAGCGTCATGACTTCGACGTCATGCTCCTGTCGGAGACGTGGCTGCGACCTACCACGCCCAGTCGCCTCGTCGTGCTCCCTGGTTACGTCATCAACCGGGTGGACCGCCCCGATGGGCGAGGCTACGGCGGTGTCGCCATCCTCACGAAGACCGGGATCACTTCATCTGCACTGAGCATTCCGGGCTCCGGGAGCCCCGCCAGCAGGCTGGAGTCGTAGTGGGCGCTGCTGAAGCTCGATCGGGGACGACAGCTCGTCATCGGCTCCCTGTACCGGCCACCCCGGTACACAGTGGCTGCCCTGCAGGACGACTTTACTGACCTGGAGACCCAGCTTCAGCGAGTACTGATTGACTTCCCTAGATCCCCTCTATTCATCTGTGGCGATCTTAACTGTGATTGGTTTAAGGACTGCTGTGATCCTGCGCGACGGCGGCTTGCGGAATTTTTAACTGATCACTCTCTCGACCAGCTTGTGACGTTGCCCACTTTTACTTCTGGCTCTCTGTTAGACGTGTGTATTGTTAATAATCGAGACATTGTACGAAATGTAAACGTTCTGCACTGTCATTTTAGCCCTCACAAATTCATAAGCGTGCGTGTAAATGTTCCAAAGCCTCATGTGAAGCCAACTGTCATCTCTTCTCGCAACTTGAAACGCGTTGACTTAGCTGCTTTTAACCATGACCTTTGTTGTGTAGACTGGGGGGATGTTTTTACTGCGCCGACCGTGGGTGAGCAGTGAACCGTATTTTTGACTCGTTTCTTACCGATTGTTGACGCCCATGCCCCGCTGAGAAAGCTGACCATTCGAAACCCCACCGCGCCTCCGGTCTCCGCGGCCACCCGTGACCTCATGGCCCGCCGTCGGGCAGCGCTGGTGCACTCTGGTCGTGACTCCGCCGAGTACAAAAATGTAAACCGAGCTGTCCGCTCCGCTGTGCGTAGCGACCGGCGTCGTGATATACAGAGGGAGGTCGGCGAGCGTGGTCCGGCCAGATTGTGGCACTGTATAAGGACGGTGATTTCGGGGAAGAGGGACGGGAGGTCAGTCCGGCCAGACGCGACAGCGGATCAACTTAACGAGTTTTTCGTCTCTGTGGGTCCCCGGGTGGCTGCGGAGATCGGGGCGCGGGGACCGGTCCCTGTTGTTGGGACGCGTCTCCCCCGTGTCGGGGCCTGCTCGTTCGCGCTCTCTCCCGTGACTCGGGAGATGCTCGGACACACGGTCTTCAGCATGCGGAACTCGGCTGCCTGCGGCGCTGACGGTGTGTGCATCCGCATGCTGAGGGCCGGTTTCCCAGCTATCGGTGACGTCATCCTCCACATTATCAACTCCTGTCTGACCCGGCCCGACATCCCAGATAATTGGAAACACTCCATAGTCAACCCCATCCACAAATCTGGAGACCCATCCGACCCTTGACCCTTCAAACTTCCGCCCAATATCCCTCGTCCCAGTCATCACCAAAATAGTCGAGCGCGTCGTCCATCGGCAGCTCTACCACTACCTTACCTGCAACCACCTCCTCTCATCCACTCAGCACGGTTTCCGACCCCGTCATTCCACTGAAACCGCGCTTTTGTCTGTTTCTGACCAAATCCTGGCCGCCACCGATAGGGGGGAGATTTCAATGCTGTGCCTAATTGATTTGAGCAAATGTCTTGACGTCATTGACCACAAAATTCTTCTTCAGAAACTGTGTTTGTACGGCATTGAAGCCTCCTGGTTCGCCGCCTATCTTCAGGAACACACCCAGAGTGTGTCACTGTACGATGGGTCCGGTTGCGGGGTGCTGTCACGGCCGCTCGCCAACAACATGGGTGTATTTCAAGGCTCTTCATTAGGCCCACTTCTGTTCACAATTTTCTCAAATGACCTGTCATTGTACTCAGAGGGAGCACTTGTCTTCCAATACGCCGATGATACCCAGGTGTTGGTGAGCGGGCCGAAAGATGACCTCAGGGGGACTCACCTCGCGCATGGAAGGTTCGCTGGCTTCGCTGAGCAGTTGGTTCCGCTCGCATGCTCTCAAGGTTAACGCAAACAAAACTCAACTCATCATTTTTGGCAGCCGCCAGAATTTACGCTCTCTCCCAGATATTAAAGTAAGCTTCTGCGACGTAGTCTTGCAGCCGCGAACGGAGGTGAGGAACCTGGGAGTCGTCTTTGACAGCGCCCTGTCCTGGGATCCACACGTGTCCGAGCTGAGCCGACAATGCATGGGCGTGCTGATAAGCCTATCTCATTGCCGTCATTATATTCCCGACGGCGTCATCAAAATTCTTGTAACAGCGTTGGTGCTCGCGCGGATCAGCTACTGCCTTACAGTCTATGGGAATGGCACCCATACAAATTTCGACAGGATTCAAAAGATATTGAACTTTGCTGCCAGAGTCATCTTTGGACGACGTAAATTCGATAATGTGGCTGATCTGCGTGAGAAACTCCGCTGGATGGCACCCCGACAGATGGCAGAGGCTCGCACGCTTGCCTTGACCCACAAGGTACTGCGGCAGGGCGCGCCTGATTCGCTCGCGAGCTTGTTTGTCCGGTGTCGTGACGCACGAGAGAGGACCACCCGGCAGGACAGACTCCTGCGTCTCCCCAGACCGAAAACCGAGGCTGGGAAACGACGATTTGCCTATCATGCTCCAGCGTTGTACAACGCACTGCCTGCCGGTGTCACCGAAATGACTATGCTTTGTTCGTGCTGTGGAGGCACATCTGACAACCGCTGGCGATACAGGACGTCGCTGAATGTGCGTGTGCGTGTGCGTGTGCGTGTGCGTGTGCGTGTGCGTGTGCGTGTGCGTGTGCGTGTGCGTGTGCGTGTGCGTGTGCGTGTGCGTGTGCGTGTGCGTGTGCGTGTGCGTGTGCGTGTGCGTGTGCGTGTGCGTGTGCGTGTGCGTGTGCGTGTGCGTGCGCGTGTGCGTGTGTGTGTGTGTGTGGCATTTGTCTCGTGTTTTGGACCTGCATGTTTATATTCCTGTACCGTTTGACTCGGGGTGGTAATAGCCACGACTTATTGTGGATAACCCCACGATCGTAATACAATACAATACAATACAATACACCATTCACCAACACCACCAATGTTATGGTAATGTTGCCTATCTAAATAATGGCATGTCATAATCTAACAAAAACAAATAAAGACTGTTTTAAAATGTGTGTTTGACTATGCACATATTTGTTCACAGCCTAGCCACAGACATCATCTTCCTTCCAAGCTCAGATGCTGGGGAGGACAATGAGTGTCTGATACCATGCAACTACTGCCTGCTGGTGGCCCTCAAGACATCCTGTCTGGTGCACTGAGCTGCAGGTATGTGTGAAGAGAAGTGTGGAGTGAAACATTTGTTCTGGTTATAATGCAGTGCAACCAGATGAACACTTAAGCTTGAGTCAATTGGCAGCCACAGTAGAAGACAATTTAAGTGATATCATGTTTACTAGAAGGTACAATATATCCATACTGGCATACCAGGGATCTGTTCTTCTTCAACACTGCTGGTTTGCTATGTGGTATATATAGCCATGCCATGCATAACACATGTATATACATGCTGTTCCTTCATAAGTGTGTATGTGAATGGTTTGTTTATTATAATTTTATGTTGATTGTACCAGTAATATCATTTTGGGGAAACATTGTACTTATGTTTTCACTGTAAAGTATTTTCTGACCACAGTGACCACTGACCAGTTTTCCATATGCTATTCGCTGACCTTTGTTGTGCCACCGTGTCACTAACCTGAAGCTTTCTGCAACTATGCATTAAATACAGTTCGAAAAGAGGCGAATAGACACATGAGATTGCCAGCAGTGTTTGTTTGCACCCAGGTCCCAGATAGTCTGGGTTTGCACCCAGATCCCAGACCTGTCCAAAGGCTTGGTGAAATGTGAATCAGTAATTAGTAGATGTACTGTTTGCATGATTTTTTTAAAAAGTAACAATCGCCTAATGTTTTGTTTTTTCAGGCCAAGGTGACCAGAAACCTCTCCAGACAGGCACGCAGAATAAATGTGGAGAGAGGTGTGAACCATCTGTCGTCGTCAGCGAGGGCAGCTTTATCTGACATGGACTGCCTAAGCCCGAAACACTGGAACTGGCTGATGGTGTTCTACGCCGTGGTATCTGATGCAGCAAAGTAAAAGAAGAAATGATCTATCCTCTAACCAGACTGGTTATCATCATACTCCTTATCTACACCTGACCTAGTGTTGTGTACAGGCCGTACCATTCATTCTAAGCCGACCACCGACTGCTGGTATACCCGTGTGTTGTGTATTGGCCATGCCACTCGCTGTCTACAGCCAAACATCGACTGCTGGTGTGCGCATTGCGTTATGTGCTGACCATACCATTCCCTGTCACAGCCGACCACCGATTGCTGGCGTAGTCGTTGTTTACCTATTGTACTTTCCTACGTATTTGTGCCGTTTGACATGTTTACATTAATCCTCCAGCTTATTGATTTCGATTTTCCATCAATATTATATCGGTTGGTAGTTGTATTCCAGATCTAAATGTATTTCAACACACGCACTGCCGGGGGTTCGCGCCAACCACGAACTGCCCCTAAGATCTTGACCCCCTAAGATCTCGAACACCATGCAACGTAGCGACAAGCATAAAACGGTGCTAGATAGTTCGAGACAAGCTGTATCGAAAGTTTATCGGTCTTGTTTTAGGTCGTCAATAATGAGGTCGCCAGAGGTCACCGAAGGTCAAATTTCGGCTATATTAGTGACCTTGATAAAACCGTCTATATCTCGATAACTAAAAGAGCTAGCGACACACGTAAAAAGCATTTGAAATACTTGTTTTTGTCGCTAAGGTTTCATCGGAATTGACCTAAGGTCAATAGCTAAGTCAGCAGAAGTCATTTAATTTGAAACATTCTAAAAATCGCCTAATTGTCCAGGAATAGCTTTTGAGGAATAGCTTTTAGCATGACAGAATAAAACAGATTTCACTATTGTTTGCCTCGTCGAGACACATCGAATGATATTTTGGTTGACCTATTTGTGACATCTCGAAATTGACCTGACCTGAGGTCAGGTCAAGGTCAACTCTTACATTAATGGATTTTTATCCAAGCCCCACATACAATGGTGAAAACCCCATTGATCTACCTTGATTTGGTAAATAGTTATTGAAGAAAGCCCATACGTGACCTGGGGGTCACCTGAGTTGACCATATAGAGGTCAAAGAACAGAAATGTGACACGGGCTTTGCATTTGGCACAAGAGTGATGAATCTGTTGAAAACTGGTCAGATTTAGCAATTTCCTGTGGATTTATACGTGTTTTCATTTTTTTCCCATTCACTTATAATGGGGAGGTCACGCAATGGCCCTGGACTTAGGTCACCGATATACAAATTCGAGATACACAATTGTAGGTACTTATCACCTGATGACATCATGTGAGTTTCAAACCATTTGGTTAGGCAATTTGGCTGTGGCACGACCGCAAACTTTTTGGAGGTGGGTCACTTGACCTGGTAACCTGACCTGAGATGACCCGAGGACAACAATTTTACATGTGGGTGATTGATGCCCAAACAGCTGTGCCAAATTTGGCGGTGATGCGCGCCGCCGATTTCCGCTATGAATGAAAACCAGAGGGAGGCAGAAATCCCCCCCCCCTCGACAGTGCGCGTGTTAACCCGTCATTGACGGGGGTTGTTTATCGACCCCGCCCCCTCTGATGAATTTTCGCAATAGCTGAAAAAAACAAATAGCGCTATCAACGTAAAACTTCGGATACCTTCTTATGGTTACGTCTTTTGTGAAAAAAATCAAGAAATTTCGTCTATTTTTTTCTCTCGAGTTATAGCGAATTTAGTGACGTCACTGGACACGAGTTTGACACCAGAATCAGCTAAAATTTGTCAGGCCATACAAATTTGAAGAAAAATGCAATCGAAAAACGCCGAAAGATAGCAAATTGCAAGGGCTACAAACCAGCTCATATTTGTATTATTATCTCGGATTTTTTACAATTCTAGTTTGTGACCCCAAAAACTAAAAAAACTTTTTTTGGGGGGGGGGGGCGGGAGAATAGAAAACTTATCACAAAATCAAAATTTTCTCCAATATTTAAAAAAAAACGGAAGCTGTGTCAGAGAACTATACGTAGGAAACTACTATGCCAAATTTCAGACTGATATCTCCATTTTTGACTGACTTATGACATCTAAAGTATGGGTAACTCATGACGTCATATTTTGAAATTGCGTTTTTTGGCTTCTATTGACCAGATACAGACAACTGAATGTCAGCACTGTATTCCTGATAGAAAACTGATCCATACACCTGCCTTTGTTATTTATATTTATCAATTTCAAATTTGGATCTTCAGTGACCTGAACTTGACCTGAACTTGACAATAACTTCACGTAAATGAATTCAGTTGGTGAAATGACTATCACTATCGAATTATACGTGGCAAATAACCCATACAACATGTGTTGCACATGACTTTCGTAGATATTTTGCGCATAGTGAATTTATGTGACCTGACCTTGACGTTGACCTTTGCCAGCAATCTCACTTTAGCCCATGCGGGATATGTATAATACCTTTGACAGCAATTTGGGTGATCATGGTCGTAATCGATGACTTTTTCTGGAAAGTATGGCCCATAAACTAAAATACGCCGATTTTGACCTTTGACCTGACCGTGACCTGACATTTGACCTCACTTTGAATTTTTTAGCATGCTGTAGATTCATCTCATTGAGAGCTTTCGAATGCTGCCTTGTGCGTCTCCCTGCGACTATTGGTTCGGAAGATAACCAGGGGGCGCTTAACGCCCCCCCCTCTGTCAATGGCGTTCAGCTGAGGACCCCAGTCAATTTTTTACAATTCTAGTTTGTGACCCCAAAAACTAAAAGGCCGGGTTAACGTCATGACTGTGTTTTTTAATTTTTGAAAACGTCAATCACGTCTTCTGTTTTCAGATATCGAGACGCTCGGCCTGTCCTCGAATTTGGGTGTCGGACAATCGGCATTCGACACACGGAGTGACAATGCTGGACTGCCGCTGTCAAACAACGAAGTCGAGGTGGAGAGCTGCGTGGTGTGCGTTGGAGAGGATCTCCAGGACGGGGTTATTCTCGGGGCTGTTGCGCATACGGTTTTCACTAAGCAATCAAAGGTGAAAACCTGGTGATGTTGTACAAGCCACGTACCTGGACGTCAGTGAAGGGAAGTGTAAGAAAGCGGCTTATGTGTTGGCTTGCCTTGGCCTGCACGGGGAAGCCTGCACATTAGCCTCTGCCTAGCGGTTATAGCCAAGTGTGTACATAAACAAGCACCAGCATGTGGCGTTACAATGGTACGAATGCCTTGTTTCCGAGTGTTCTGAGTTCGGTAGTGGACAATTTCTACATAAGAGCCATAAATAAGCGTCGGTACCGTTCACCATGTTTTGTTCGGAATAAAGAAGGAAATATATTTTTTTTTTGTCATCCACGGATTGACGGGACTCACGTTTGTGCGTGGGCTAAAAGGGAGGTGATGAGACGGTATTTGTATGTCTCGCGCAAGATTCGAGAAATGTATCGTTCGATAATCCTCTACGATCTCCGCTTAGTAGTCAGTTCGATGCAGAGTAATCGGTCGAGATAGTTGTGCGTTATCAGCCGAGCAGGGAGATCATGTTACCGTTTATGTGGAGACAGAAAGCTGTCTTGCTGGAGACAGGGAGATAAGAATTTGGTATCCATTGAAGCACCCTCACGAGTATCGACGGAGAACCCTCGGGTGAGTTCATCAAATACTCTCGAAAACGGCTGTCTGTTTTGAATAGGGCCCGAGACAGCCAGATTATCTCAGAGACAATGTATTGACTTGACTTGTTTTGAGTGCACGAGCTTATGTATCTGTTCAACACTGCCAGTTCAGAAATTGAGTAAATCAGCGAACGCTTGTAGCAAAATTATGTAGCCTGTATAGTTGTAATTGTGATGCGCAAATTTGCCGAGCTTTTATCATTCAGTTTAATAAATATGGTCAAATTATATGCTTGTTTACGTTGAGAGCAATCAGTCGCCTGAAAAATCAATATGCTAATATAGTCATCCACAGTGTCACACGAACACAGTTCACATGGTAAGTGTCGGTTTTATTTAATAAACATCTCACAATGCGCAGTTACATGAGCTGGTCGAATAAAGCTGGCTTAACACCATATTACACACGATAAGCATAGTACCAAAATGTGAGACAACAGTACTGGAAAGCAGGGTTAAGATCATTTTTTTTTGTATCTCAGGATTATACATGCATATCTTCTTTAAGCCACTGCAAATGTCTTGATGTGTTTTCGTCGCATCAGATAATTCCAAGTCGTATCAACAGAGTAGTTCTAGCAAAAAAAATCAGTGTGAGTGATCTTCGACGAGATGGGGGCAGATTCACCCAACGGAAGCACTTGGACGCATTTATGTAACTACTTGGACGCATTTATGTAATTTCCAGAGTTCCACGAAAGTACTCACGGAGTCCCATTTGGATGTCTCATACATTTAACGATTCCGCACATTTGGAAACGAAATACCCATTTACTTCACACAACAACGTTAACACTCCGCAATGCCAAAACCTGAATCAGCTGATAAAACCTAATGTTTCATTTTGAATATTGATTTATTCATTTTTTAACAATATTACCTACTTTTTCGGCAGCTACTAATTTGGAAATTGTATTTTTTATCATTGTCATGGAAACTGTTTGTCAAGCCATATTAAAACATATTGAACCAATGTGTCTGTCACGTTTGATCAAATTTGATTTCGTGGGCATTTCCCCCCCCCCCCCCCCACAACAAAAAACTTTTTGAATTTTGGGGTGTCAAACAGCGAAATGTTCAAAAGTCCGAGATAGTCATGTTGTAGCCCTTGCCATTTGATATCTTTTGACGTTTTTGGATTGTACTTTTCTCAAATATGGCATTTGTACGGTCTGTTACATTATAGCTGATTATGGTGTATGTTCAACTCGTGTGTAGAGACGTCACTAAATTCGATATAACTCAAAATTATTTCGACGAAATCGCTTTCTTACAGAAGACGTAAAGGTGATGAAGGAGAAGGTATTCTAAGTTTCACGTTGATAGCGCTATTGGTTTTTGAGCTATTACGAACATTCATCAGGAGGGGTTAAACGCCCTCCCTCCCCCCCTCAACCCCATTCAATAGGCGGGTTCAGTCCTCGGCCATCTGGAAATGTTTGCACTCGCCCTATGAGCTCGTGCAAACATTTGTCAGGCTGATCTCTGACTTAAACTTTTTCCCGGCCCGGGAGGTATTTTATAGTATCACCGGTTTTGAGCCAGTAGCAGCATGGTTTTATTCCTAGGCATTCGTGTGCAGCACGAACTTAAGTGTTTACCTTAAGCACGCTGGGAGGCCATATCGGACGGATACCAGACAGACGTTATTTACACTGATTATTCGCCACTTTTCACGTATACGTGACCGAGCAGAGGGGGGGGGGGGGGGGGGGGGGTACGACCCACTGGCGTTTCGCCCGCAATTGAGCTAGAGCTTCTATACAAAAAAAAAACGAGCATGTTGCTTGTGATAAGAGGAAGCCGTTGATACCCGATTTTAATGTCCTGGCTCATTAGGTGACCTCTGAGGTCATGTCAATGACCCAAATGTCATCAAAATCGAGCAAGTGTAGAAATTGAATTATAATCGAGCTAGAATCGTTGAATGAACAAATGATTATGCCAAATGGATGCCAAATTTGAAATCAGCGTCACAAAATGTCTTAGAAACTACCAGAATCCAAGAAGGTCATTGCAGGTCATCTGATGTCAGTGACCCTTGGTTGACCTGTGAAAATTGCATGACCCCCAGTGGAACATATAGTTATGTAAAATAGATGCCAAATTTGAAATCATCGTCACAAAATGTCCTATGAAATTGCCAGAAGCCAAAACATTATATCAGGTCATCGGATGTCACGATCTCAATTGAAACAATAAAAAATGTCACCTGTTAACACCTGTGCATATACTCCTGAACAACAAACACAAGTTACAAGCATCAATACTACGGTACGCCAGTTGCGCCTGACATGACCATGAGAAACAGGTCATAGGTCACGAGTCATGGGGGGTAGAAGTTTGAAATTTTAAGATTATGTGTCAACTTGCTCAAAAGTAGGGTACTGCAAGTTTCATCGCAATCAGTTGATCAATACCCGAGTTATTCTTGCAAAACCGAGGGGGGGTGGCATCCACCCCCGCACTGGCGAGGGTTAAAACGTTCCATAGTGGATGACAACAGTTGTCTACCTCTCACCAAGCAATGTATGGAATCTTCATATCCCCCATATCATCCTGTGTATATACATTTCCCTGGCATCAAACCTATCGCATCCATTCCAAACCTGAACACAGAACTAGACAAATTCGTTGCATTCCCTCCGCCAGAATTGGAAGTCGGTATAATGGCCGGTAGTAATGGCCGGTAATAGTCGGTGGTAATAGCCGCGGTTCTGCCTACACGATTTCATGCGAGATGGAAAGCAATATAGGTCGGAAATGAAACGCATGAGAACGCTTGGTGAGAGGCAGACAACTGTTGTCATCCACTACGAAACGTTTTAACCCTCGCCAGTACGGCAGGGGGTGGATGCCACCCCTCGTTTTTTTTTCTCAAGAATAACTCGCGTATTGATCAACTGATTGCGATGAAACTTGCAGTACCCTACCTTGGAACAAGTGGACACATACTCTTAAAATTGCAAACTTCTACCCCATGACTCGTGACCCTATGACCTGTTTCTCAAGGTCATGTCAGGAGCAACTGGCGTCCCGTAGTATTGATGCTTGTAACGTGTGTTTGTTGTTCAAAAGTATACATGCACAGGTGTTAACAGGTGACATTTATGGTTTCAATTGAGATCATGACCTCCGATGACCTGATATAATGTTTTGGCTTCTGGCAGTTCCATAGGACATTTTGTGACGATGATTTCAAATTTGGCATCTATTTTACATAACTATATGTTCCACTGGGGTCATGCAATTAACACATGTCAACCGACGTCACTGGCATCCGATGACATCAGCAATGACCTTTTTGGATCTTAAACTAGAATTGAAAGGGAATATGATGTATGTACAATTGGACTAATAAAACCATAATACCAGTCAATGTCATTCGGCGGTAGATAGCGTCGGAACGGATGAAGAGTGCTTACATGAGCAAACTAAAACGCAATATAATATGAGAAGCATACATACAACTTGAAGGCAAATACCATCGCCTTTCGTTTCTGAGAACGAGCCATTCGCTAAGCAAATCTGATTTCGTAGACCACTATGCGGATGGGCCTTTCTATTTAGGTTATAGACATACGTTAACGACGAATTAATCTGGGTTTAACTGGCGCGCTTTGTATCACCGTCAATCGTGCGTGTGACTGATATTTCACAGACTATCAACACTGCCAGCTGATGGTGTAGTGAGGGATGCCAGGCCTTCCGCCCACTGGTCAAGTCGCAACTGAAGTCGAGCTGCGCACCGAAAAACCCGGCGAATACTCGAGGAAACTTTTTATCGCTCTTTGTCGTGCAATTGGTACGGTTCTCCGATTTTCAGCCAACATGTGTTATGGTGGTCCATTACGTTCTTTTCCTGGTTTGACCAGTGGCGGATCCAGGGGGGGGGGGGGGGGGGGGGGGGGGGGGGGGGGGGGGGGGGGGGGGGGTCACGGGGGTCATGTCCCCCCCCCCCCTTGGGCCGTGAAGGGGCACCACCGTGCCAGTGTACCAGGGGCACACCACCGTGCCGGCGTACCAGTTTCACTCAGTCCCGCCGCGCCGGCGTACCAGCCCACGATGGCGCCGGTATACCAGGGGCACCACCGTGCCGGTAGGCGGCACTGTGGGGCGTATGGGGGAGGGGGCACCGGGGGAACCGTGCCTGAACCTTCCTTCAACGGGTGACCTTCCCAGGTCAAGTGAAATGACCTCAGTTTTACCACGTCCAGAACAGCGATTTTGCACTTCAGAAAACCTCAAAAATTATAAATTGATAAATGTAAATAAAAAGGTATGTTCCTAGACCAGTTTTGGCTCCGAAATACAGAAAAGGTAATTATCTGTTTGTATCTTGTCAAAAAAAGTCAAAAAAGTTATTACAAAAAATGACGTCATCAGTTTCCTACACTTAGGGAGCCATCACTCGGTCAAAAAATAAGATATTGCTTTGAAATTTGGTATGGGTATTGACCATACTCAGTTCTCTCATATATCCCAAGTTTTTCTAACATCTTTGAAAATTGTGATTTTGTGGGGATTTTTCAAAGAAAAATCAGTTCTTTATTTATTTTATGGGTCAAAAACCCCAAAATTTTGAAAATCCGAGATAGGCATTTTAAATAAAATGCTATTTTGTATCTTTAGTGAATTGTGTTTGCAATTTCCTTAAAAAAACTCTGTTTTCTATCATTTATCAAATATTTATATTTTTATCCACCAAACATGACGTTATCAAAACATGATTATCTCCCAAAAGTACTTAACAAATTTCAATTAAATGTTTACAGCCATACGTATAATTGTTGTAAACTCAGCTACCTGAAAATGTCAGCAAAGATGCACCGCAGGTGTAAAAAAGCTATTAAAAAAACCATCAGGGGGGGACCTGTCAGGCCCCCCCCCCCCCCCTTAGGGCGAGGGTTAAGTCAAATGGGAAATTATGCAAAGGAGAATGCGCATTACGTCAGATCGATTTTCAAGATAATGTTATTGCAGGCCATTCTTGATGACCCAGGTTTAGTTTTTGCTTAGTGACCCCGATGAGATCATCTGAGGTCATGTGATGGGTCACCGGCACCTTTTTGCCAATAACTTTATATTAAATACAGATAAGACGGGAAATCGACACCACTGGATTAATCTCGTCGAGACATTTCCAACAATGTGCAACATGACCTACCTTGGCCACCCATATGGCCTTGAATGACCCTTAAACTGTGGTCAAGTTAAACCCGGGCAGAGTTACTGGGGTATTTCCCTTATAACACGAACTTACTGGGGGGGGGGGGGGGCTTTTTTTTAATCCCCTCCGCCCCCCGGATCTTCCCGGAACTACTTGAACCGAATTTAATGATTGAAAACAGCATTTCGATAGCTCTGGGAGAACTTGTCGAGGGGAAAACCTTATATTGTTGAC
>JAXIVJ010008627.1:0-47500 GCA_036785665.1 Chirona hameri
TATATAGATATATAGATATATAGATATATAGATATATAGATACACATACACATACACATACACATACACATACACATACACATACACATACACATACACATACACATACACATACACATACACATATACATGTACATGTACATGTACATATACATATACATATATATATATATATATATATATATATATATATATATATATATATATATATATATATATATATATATATATATATATATATATATAATACAAAGAGGGCTTACTATACAAGAAAAAATACAATCGGAGCTTTCAAGTATATTGTAACATCCTGACGAAGGGTGTTACAATATACCCGAAAGCTGCGCTTTTAATATATTTTTTGTGTGGAGTAAGTCCTCTTTGTATTTAATCTTCATCTGGAATCTCTACGTGCTTTTGGTCCTTCCGGTCTGACCAGGGACTCCTCTGACGTTCCAAGAAACCCCTCTTGTGTGTGAAAGGGCCATTCAGTCTGTGCAGAGGTCCTTCCGACCTGGCCAGGGACTGCACTGGCTGCTTTGTCACCCTGCCGACATGCTCAGGGGCCCCTCCGACCTGCTCAGGGGCCCATCCAGTCTGGCTAGGAACTCATCCGGCATGTTCAAGGGCCCTTCCGACCGGCCCAGGGACTCTTTCGGTCTAGCCAGTGGCCCCTCTGACTTGCCCAGGAGCCACTCCGATCTGCCCAGCGACTCTTCTGATCGAATTGCGCTGGCTGCTTTGTCGCCCTGCCAACATGTCCAAGGGGCCCTCCGACCTGCCTTGGGGCCCCTCCGTGCTGGCTAGGGGCCAATTCGGCACGTTCAGGGGCTCTTCCTACCAGCCCAGAGGTCCTTTTGGTCTGATCATGGGCCCCTCCGATCTGCACAGGGGCCCTTTGAACTTTCCAGGATCCCTCTGGTCTCTCCAGGGGCCCTCCAAGGCTTCTAAGGGGCCCTTCCGACCTGGCAAGGGACTGCACTGGCTGCTTTGTCGCCTTGCGACATGCTCCGAGGGCCCTCCGACCTGCCCTGGGCCCCTCCGTGCTGACTAGGGACCCATTCGGCATGTTCAGGGGCCATTCTGACCCATCTAGGGGCCTTTCGGTCTGGTCAGGGGCCCCTCTGACCTGCACAGGGGCTCTTGTAATTTCCCAGGGGCCCTCTAGTCTGTTATGGGATCATTCAACCTGCTCAGGGGCCCTTATCACCTGGCAAGGGACTGCGCTGACCGCTTTGTCGCCCTGCCGACATACTCAGGAGTCTCTCGATCTGCCCAGGGGCCCTTTGAACTTTCCAGGATCCCTCTGGTCTCTCCCTGGGCCTGACCCTGGGCCCCAGTGGCAGTCTGCACTTGGCAGACTGCCACTGTGCAGGCTAGGGGCCCATTCGACGCGTTCAGGGGGCCCATTCGGCGTGTTCAGGGGGCCCTCTGACCCACTCAAGGGCCATTTCGGTCTGTTCAGGGGCCTCTTTGACATGCACATGGCTCTTTTGAACGTCGAAGGGGCCCTCTGGTCTTTCAAAGAGGGCCCTGGTGACCCTAAAGGGTCTTTGAAGTGCTCTAAACTCTATAAAGACCACGGTTCGCGTGTAAAGAGCCCATGATACCGCGCTTCGCGCGGTCTCGTCGGCCCTTTTCGTCGCGCTGCGTGCACCGAAAAAGGCCCTCCTAGCCTCTATAGGGGGGGGGGGGGGAGGGAGGCGCACCCACCACCCCACTTGGCTATGTGCCTGATCTCAGATGACATAAAAATGTCCCGAATTTGGAACGACGAGCACCGTTCAGGGTCGCATATTCGCGCGTCATGTCCCGATCAGGAACCTCGCGCGTCTCCTGATGGACATGGCACTTGGCAGACTGCCACAGAGGTGAGTTTGCGCTGCTTCATCGCGCCCCGAGACAGTCTGAGAGAACATTCAGCTCGTCCGCCCTCCCCCCCCCCCCCAGGCTGACCGAGAAGGGTTGGAGGGGCATCTGCCGCTCCTGTCCCCCCCCCCCTCTGTGGCGCCGGCCCTGACTATGGCCATTGGACAGTCGGCACATTTCTGAATGAACCATTCGCAGAAATCATTGCGCTTTGTGCGTGCTTCCGGGGAGAGTGTTTGGACAACTGTGATCTTGTATGGCCGCAGTTTTAATTCCTTTCTCAACACCCTTTGTGTAGCGGATCTCGGTAGCTTGACCTGCTGAGCTAGACGACGAATGGAGACAGTTGGGTCTTTTTTCTACGTCTTCCTTGACTTTTGCGATCTTCTGAGCAGTAATGGTGTGCTTCCTTTCGGGTCAGGGTTGCTCTGAAACTGAGCCACTTGCAACCAAATGTTGAGCTACCGCAAAATACTTTTTGGAGTGTTTTGGGGGCGAAAAAGCGCGGTAATTGCACTGGGTTTGTAAGATATACCCTGTCTCAAGATAAAATTGAACTACTTGTTTGTTTGCTCACTGCTTATCCGAGACATCTCAGAATATGACAAAACACATAAATCAATTGTTTTTAATTAATGCAGCTTGCACGTGAAGTAAGTTAAACAAAATAATGCCTTTACTTGTTCAGATACTTACGTTTTAAATGCGATAATGACTTCTGAGACACCCTGTACATAATACATTGCAGTCCTGAGTCCGATACAGACTGTGAGAGGTACAGTGGCAGCCATTGGCAGTCACTGCCCTCTTATCTTCCTGCAGAGATGTACCAGATCATCAAGAGGGCGCCACAGGGCAGTCTGGAGCAGCGTATAGATGGCGCCCTCAGGCAGGTCTGCTCCCCGAAGCGGCTGGACCGGTACGCCTACCCCGCCGACCTGCTCACCGCCAGCTGCAGGGACCTTATAGGTGAGTACCACCGCCAGCTGCAGGGACTTTATAGGTGAGTACCACCGCCAGTTCCAGGGACCTTCTAGGTGAGTACCACCGCCAGCTGCAGGGACTTTATAGGTGAGTACCACCGCCAGCTGCAGGGAAACGCTAACGTAATGTAACCTGTTGCCGTGGTATTCTATACGATCCACGGCGGTATCTCTCAGACTTATTCCAATCCCATCCACTTTCGACTGTGGCTGTGCTCTGTACTCACCAGGCACTGACATCGCTTATTTTGCAGTGCGATTTTAGAACGATCTGGGCCTGGGTCTAATGGCCACCTTCCAACCGGGGAACAAGCCACGAGCCGCAGCACCGTCAAGGACATATGCGTGGCGAGGACGAAAGCTTGCAAGAAGACCAGTGCCATTCCCAGTCTGCGTCAAGTACGAATATTTTATATCTGGGGCATTCCAGGAAAGATCGACCCAAAAACAAATCTCGAAATAACACCCTACATCTCAGATTTCGATAACACTATGTATCGGGATTATCTGGGCTGTAGATGCACGCTGTGAACTTTTCAGCCCCGTCCGTCGAACGATTTTCGAGTCACAGCCTCCGGCAAGTTTGTGATGTCAAGCAAAGCTCTAATTTGTTGCGGTCAATATCTCCCATCTAAATCATGCGAGTCATATAAAGTATAAACCTATATATCAGAATCATCAGGAACTATAGATTAATATGACATAGTCATGTTTTGAAAATGCAATTTTTACCCATTTAAACACGTGATCTCAGGTCAAATCGCGTGATTTTACAATGTGGCCATTTCCAATTAGGATTTTTCCATGTCATAATCCACTTCGATACATATTACATAAGCCCTCGATGTAAAAAAAAAAAAAATGGAGATAGGCTGTTCTCTAAATATTTTATATATATAAAAATTGAAAAATCATGGTCACCAGCACGTCTATGGTAATATCATGGATTACCTAATACATGGATAGGAAACTTGCAGGCTTCCGGCGCGACATTGTTAGTCCTACCATCTAGCGGCACTTTATTCGTTACAGGGTTTGCGAGCGGAGTTTCCCATCCAGCTAATACCTGGATAGGAAACTCAGGCTTCCGGCGCGACATTGTTAGTCCTGCCATCTAGCGGGACTTTATTCGTCACAGGGTTTGCGAGCGGAGTTTCCCATCCAGGTATTAGGTAATTCATGGTAATATTTTGTCAGTAATTGTGCTAGAGAGCTCAATGAAACGGCATTATGCTTATCTCGTCGACCTGCTTTCAATGATATTTGAAATCAGCCTTTTAGTCGCTCTGTGACCTCAAGGTCACGCGACGTGAGGTCACCCGGTGCAGTCCTCGTCAGATCGACCAAGCCATAACATCCTACCTCTCGTATTTCCGTTGAACAAGGTGTCGGGGGTTTTCTGGGTCGTAGATTCACACTGCAAAATTTTCAGCCCCGTCTGTCGAACGGATTTCGCGTTATAGCCTCAGGCATCTCTTTAATGTCGCACAAAGCTTGAATTGTCAGCGGGCGAGATCTCCCATATAAACTAGTGGCCGGCACTGCTCGATCGCATTGCCTTGGGGTCAAAATCGCAGAAGATGGAATAGTACCATTTGGCACCGAGGTAAAACAACGCGCTAATGCCGCTGCGTAACCTCGTAACCTAGGTTAGGTTAGGTTAGGTTAGGTTAGGTTATTTTAGTGCGACAGATTGGATCACTTGGCGACAGTTTGGCTGTTGATTACATCGATCTCTTTCCTTGCCGATATGAATGCATGATCGACACATACGAAGCAAAATGCAATATCTATGGATTCAGGAAAGTTCAGAGATATTGGAAATGGTCTGAATTTGCCATGTACGTACACTTTTCGCAGGTATAGTGCATGGCGTTTCCGACTGGTCAAAATGCGACAGTTTGGATCGAATATCTTAACTTTAGGCGACAGTTTGGATGCCGGGCGACAGATTGGATCCCGGGTTCGGTAAATTAATTTGAGAGCATCCAATATGTCGCCCATGGGGGTATTTTTGACTGGAGAGAAGATTCTCTCGCGGTGCCACCTCGCCCAACTTAATCGGATGCGGTCTAAGTGTCGCCCGACCATCCAAAGTGTCGCCTGTGTATTTTGCTATTGTAGCATATTGTTATTGTTGTTATTGTCTGGAGCATATTGTTTACACTTTGTTAATTTACAAAACCTCACAATATTTTTCGTTTTTATCTTAATGTTCATAAGTCATACAAAATGTATATGGCATTTGTTACTATACTACGATCGACGTCGAATTACTCGATACTCGTCTTAGGCTGTATTTGGAGCTCCCACCTTACTGCGTCTCAGTCGCATTATACTGCAGGTATTGGTGTATGCCTAGTCAAGCAGCAACAGCACAGAACAGATTCAGCAGCTTTACCATACCAAGTTGTATTTCCGAACAAGAAACGGTGTTTGCGAGTAACGCCAGTCGGAGGACAGAGAGGGCACAGGACCCGATCCCTCACAGCACGACCCTTAACCACGTTACAGCCGCCAAGAGCGTGGGTAAGATAGCGGACGACGGTGTAATTGCCAACACGACAAGGCAGACGTTCAATTGGTACCACGACCGCCATGGCAGACGTCATAAACAGCGCACGAGTGGATACTGGACACACGGCAGACATTAATATTTAAAGCAATATTTGATATAGCTAAGCTCGTAAGCTATTCGATTTGGTAATACAGGTTACAAAATCGAATAACGCCGATAAAATGTGCAAAGCATTATCAATTCACTCACATCAGTCACATTCACTTGCATCACTTGAACCCGGTATCATCATTTCACTTGCACCATCACTTGCACCCCGTACCGTACCTCTTGCATTACTCTTTGACTTTACACCACGTAGCTCCAGCACTTCGTCCAGCGTCGCCGGCAGCCATGCGGCCGCGGCGTGCTCCAGCGCGCACGTAACCACTAGCCACGGTGCGCAGCTGACGTTCGTTCAGGCCCCAGTTCGATCGCCTGCTCCGGAGGGCAAATCTGGATCGTCACCGGCGGGCATCAGATCTGAACCGTCGCCGCGGCTTCGGAGGGAAGATCTGGCCTGATCACCACCACCAGGACGCGCCGCTACTGGTAGCTGTAACACAGGACGCACACCGGTCAGGTCAAGTCAGACGGTTCTCTTCCCCGCCACCACCGGCTGGGGGCACCACCGGTTGTGGAAGACACACACACAGGTCAGGTCAGACGATACCCTGCCACAGAGGTCCTCCTCCACACACAGCTCTCCTGGACATACCACGACCACGGTCAGACGACAGGTAGCGAGGACACCACACACATCAATACACCGACCAGCTGTCATACCACAAACACACACTGCACAGCTCTGCCGTCTCTGGGCGTGACATCACACCACACACTGTACAGCTCTATCGTCTGATCGGCGGCACATCACACCACACACACTGTACAGCTCTGCCGTCTCTGGGCGTCACATCACACCACACACACTGTACAGCTCTGCCGTCTCTGGGCGTCACATCACACCACACACACTGTACAGCTCTGCCGTCTCTGGGCATCACATCACACCACACACACTGTACAGCTCTGCCGTCTCTGGGCATCACATCACACCACACATACTGTACAGCTCTGCCGTCTCTGGGCGTCACATCACACCACACACTGTACAGCTCTGTCGTCTGATCGGCGTCACATCACACCACACACACTGTACAGCTCTGCCGTCTCTGGGCGTCACATCACACCACACACACTGTACAGCTCTGCCGTCTCTGGGCGGCACATCACACCACACACACTGTACAGCTCTGTCGTCTGATCGGCGTCACATCACACAACACACTGTACAGCTCTGCCGTCTCTGGGCGTCACATCACACCACACACACTGTACAGGTCTGCCGTCTGATCGGCGTCACATCACACCACACACATTGTACAGCTCTGCCGTCTCTGAGCGTCACATCACACCACACACACTGTACAGCTCTGCCGTCTGATCGGCGACACATCACACCACACACACTGTACAGCTCTGCCGTCTCTGGGCGTCACATCACACCACACACACTGTACAGCTCTGTCGTCTGATCGGCATCACACCACACACACTGTACAGCTCTGTCGTCCGATTTGCGGCACATCACACCACACACACTGCACAGCTCTGTCGTCTGATCGGCGTCACATCACACCACACACACTGTACAGCTCTGCCGTCTGGTAGGCATCACATCACACCACACACACTGCACAGCTCTGCCGTCTCTGGGCGTCACATCACACCACACACTGTACAGCTAAGCCGTCTGATCGGCATCACACTACACACACACACTGTACAGCTCTGCCGTCTGATCGGCGTCACATCACACCACACACACTGCACAGCTCTGCCGTCTGATAGGCATCACATCACACCACACACACTGCACAGCTCTGCCGTCTCTGGGCATCACATCACACCACACACACCGTACAGCTCTGCCGTCTCTGGGCGTCACATAACACCACACACACTGCACAGCTCTGCCGTCTGATAGGCATCACATCACACCACACACACTGTACAGCTCTGCCGTCTCTGGGCGTCACATCACACCACACACACTGTACAGCTCTGCCGTCTCTGGGCGTCACATAACACCACACACACTGTACAGCTCTGCCGTCTCTGGGCGTCACATCACACCACACACACTGTACAGCTCTGCCGTCTCTGGGCGTCACATCACACCACACACTGTACAGCTAAGCCGTCTGATCGGCATCACACTACACACACACACACTGTACAGCTCTGCCGTCTGATCGGCGTCACATCACACCACACACACTGCACAGCTCTGCCGTCTGATAGGCATCACATCACACCACACACACTGTACAGCTCTGCCGTCTCTGGGCGTCACATCACACCACACACACTGTACAGCTCTGCCGTCTCTGGGCGTCACATAACACCACACACACTGCACAGCTCTGCAGTCTCTGGGCGGCACATCACACCACACATACTGTACAGCTATTTTTTCTGATCAGCGTCACATCACACCACACACACACTGTACAACTCTGCCGTCTCGGGGCGTCACATCACACCACACACACTGTACAGCTCTGCCGTCTCTGGGCGTCACATCACACCACACACACTGTACAGCTCTGCCGTCTGATCGGCATCACATCACACCACACACACTGTACAGCTCTGCCGTCTCTGGGCGTCACATCACACCACACACTGTACAGCTCTGCCGTCTGATCGGCATCTCATCACAACGCACACACTGCACAGCTCTGCCGTCTCTGGGCGTCACATCACACCACACACACTGTACAGCTCTGTCGTCTGATCGGCATCACACCACATACACACACTGTACAGCTCTGCCGTCTCTGGGCGTCACATCACACCACACACACTGTACAGCTCTGCCGTTTCTGGGCGGCACATCACACCACACACACTGTACAGCTCTGCCGTCTCTGGGCGTCACATCACACCACACACACTGTACAGCTCTGCCGTTTCTGGGCGGCACATCACACCACACACACTGTACAGCTCTGCCGTCTCTGGGCATCACATCACACCACACACTGTACAGCTCTGTCGTCTGATCGGCGTCACATCACACCACACACACTGTACAGCTCTGCCGTCTCTGGGCGTCACATCACACCACACACACTGTACAGCTCTGCCGTCTCTGGGCGTCACATCACACCACACACACTGTACAGCTCTGCCGTCTCTGGGCGTCACATCACACCACACACACTGTACAGCTCTGTCGTCTGATAGGCATCACATCACACCACACACACTGTACAGCTCTGCCGTCTCTGGGCGGCACATCACACCACACACTGTACAGCTCTGCCGTCTCTGGGCGTCACATCACACCACACACTGTACAGCTCTGTCGTCTGATCGGCGTCACATCACACCACACACACTGTACAGCTCTGCCGTCTCTGGGCGTCACATCACACCACACACACTGTGCAGCTCTGTCGTCTCTGGGCGTCACATCACACCACACACACTGTACAGCTCTGCCGTCTCTGGGCGTCACATCACACCACACACACTGTACAGCTCTGCCGTTTCTGGGCGGCACATCACACCACACACACTGTACAGCTCTGCCGTCTCTGGGCGTCACATCACACCACACACTGTACAGCTCTGTCGTCTGATCGGCGTCACATCACACCACACACACTGTACAGCTCTGCCGTCTCTGGGCGTCACATCACACCACACACACTGTGCAGCTCTGTCGTCTCTGGGCGTCACATCACACCACACACACTGTACAGCTCTGCTGTCTCTGGGCGGCACATCACACCACACACACTGTGCAGCTCTGTCGTCTCTGGGCGTTACATCACACCACACACACTGTACAGCTCTGCCGTCTCTAGGCGAAACATCACACCACACCACACGCTGTACAGCTCTGCCGTCTGATCAGCATCACATCACACCATACACACTGTACAGCTCTGTCGTCTGATTTGCGGCACATCACACCACACACACTGCACAGCTCTGTCGTCTGATCAGCGTCACATCACACCACACACACTGTACAGCTCTGCCGTCTCTGGCCGGCACATCACACCACACGCACTGTACAGCTCTGCCGTCTCTGGGCGTCACATCACACCACACACACTGTACAGCTCTGCCGTCTGATCGGCATCACATCACACCACACACACTGTACAACCCTGTCGTCTGATCGGCATCACATCACACCACACACACTGTACAGCTCTGTCGTCTAATAGGCATCACATCACACCACACACACTGCACAGCTCTGCCGTCTCTGGGCGTCACATCACACCACACACACTGTACAGCTCTGTCGTCTGATCGTCATCACATCACACCACACACACTGTACAGCTCTGTCGTCTAATAAGCATCACATCACACCACACACACCGTACAGCTCTGCCGTATCTGGGCGTCACATCACACCACACACACTGTACAGCTCTGCCGTCTCTGGGCGTCACATCACACCACACACACTGTACAGCTCTGCCGTCTGATCGGCATCACACCACACACACACACACACTGTACAGCTCTGTCGTCTCTGGGCGTCACATCACACCACACACACACTGTACAGCTCTGCCGTCTGATCGGCATCACATCACACCACACACACTGTACAGCTCTGCCGTCTCTGGGTGGCACATCAAACCACACACACTGTACAGCTCTGCCGTCTCTGGGCGGCACATCACACCACACACACTGTACAGCTCTGCCGTCTGATAGGCATCGCATCACACCACACACACTGTACAGCTCTGCCGTCTCTGGGTGGCACATCAAACCACACACACTATACAGCTCTGCCGTCTCTGGGCGGCACATCACACACACACACACCCTGCACAGCTCTGTCGTCTGATAGGCATCGCATCACACCACACACACTGTACAGCTCTGCCGTCTCTGGGCGTCACATCACACCACACACACTGTACAGCTCTGTCGTCTGATCGGCATCAGATCACACCACACACACTGTACAGCTCTGCCGTCTCTAGGCGTCACATCACACCACACACACTGTACAGCTCTGTCGTCTGATCGGCATCAGATCACACCACACACACTGTACAGCTCTGTCGTCTGATCGGCGTCACATCACACCACACACACTGCACAGCTCTGCCGTCTCTAGGCGTCACATCACACCACACACACTGTACAGCTCTGTCGTCTGATCGGCATCAGATCACACCACACACACTGTACAGCTCTGTCGTCTGATAGGCATCACATCACACCACACACACACTGCACAGCTCTGCCGTCTCTTGGCGTCACATCACACCACACACACTGTACAGCTCTGCCGTCTCTGGGCGGTACATCACACCACACACACTGTACAGCTCTGCCGTCTGATCGGCATCACACCACACACACACACACACTGTACAGCTCTGCCGTCTGATAGGCATCACATCATACCACACACACTGTACAGCTCTGCCGTCTCTGGGCGTCACATCACACCACACACACTGTACAGCTCTGCCGTCTCTGGGCGTCACATCACACCACACACACTGTACAGCTCTGTCGTCTGATCGGCGGCACATCACACCACACACACTGCACAGCTCTGTCGTCTGATCAGCGTCACATCACACCACACACACTGTGCAGCTCTGCCGTCTCTGGGCGTCACATCACACCACACACACTGTACAGCTCTGTCGTCTGATCGGCGGCACATCACACCACACACACTGCACAGCTCTGTCGTCTGATCAGCGTCACATCACACCACACACACTGTGCAGCTCTGCCGTCTCTGGGCGTCACATCACACCACACACACTGTACAGCTCTGCCGTCTGATCGGCGTCACATCACACCACACACACTGTACAGCTCTGCCGTCTCTGGGCGCCACATCACACCACCCACACTGTACAGCTCTGCCGTCTGATCGGCATCACACCACACACACACACTGTACAGCTCTGCCGTCTCTGGCCGGCACATCACACCACACACACTGTACAGCTCTGTCGTCTGATCAGCATCAGATCACACCACACACACTGTACAGCACTGTCGTCTGATAGGCATCACATCACACCACACACACACACTGTACAGCTCTGCCGTCTCTGGGCGTCACATCACACCACACACTGTACAGCTCTGTCGTCTGATCGGCGTCACATCACACCACACACACTGTACAGCTCTGCCGTCTCTGGGCGTCACATCACACCACACACACTGTGCAGCTCTGTCGTCTCTGGGCGTCACATCACACCACACACACTGTGCAGCTCTGTCGTCTCTGGGCGTCACATCACACCACACACACTGCACAGCTCTGCCGTCTCTGGGCGTCACATCACACCACACACACTGTACAGCTCTGCCGTTTCTGGGCGGCACATCACACCACACACACTGTACAGCTCTGCCGTCTCTGGGCGTCACATCACACCACACACTGTACAGCTCTGTCGTCTGATCGGCGTCACATCACACCACACACACTGTACAGCTCTGCCGTCTCTGGGCGTCACATCACACCACACACACTGTACAGCTCTGCCGTCTCTGGGCGTCACATCACACCACACACACTGTACAGCTCTGCCGTCTCTGGGCGTCACATCACACCACACACACTGTACAGCTCTGTCGTCTGATAGGCATCACATCACACCACATACACTGTACAGCTCTGCCGTCTCTGGGCGGCACATCACACCACACACACTGTACAGCTCTGCCGTCTCTGGGCGTCACATCACACCACACACTGTACAGCTCTGTCGTCTGATCGGCGTCACATCACACCACACCCACTGTACAGCTCTGCCGTCTCTGGGCGTCACATCACACCACACACACTGTGCAGCTCTGTCGTCTCTGGGCGTCACATCACACCACACACACTGTACAGCTCTGCCGTCTCTGGGCGTCACATCACACCACACACACTGTACAGCTCTGCCGTTTCTGGGCGGCACATCACACCACACACACTGTACAGCTCTGCCGTCTCTGGGCGTCACATCACACCACACAATGTACAGCTCTGTCGTCTGATCGGCGTCACATCACACCACACACACTGTACAGCTCTGCCGTCTCTGGGCGTCACATCACACCACACACACTGTGCAGCTCTGTCGTCTCTGGGCGTCACATCACACCACACACACTGTACAGCTCTGCCGTCTCTGGGCGGCACATCACACCACACACACTGTGCAGCTCTGTCGTCTCTGGGCGTTACATCACACCACACACACACTGTACAGCTCTGCCGTCTCTAGGCGAAACATCACACCACACCACACACTGTACAGCTCTGCCGTCTGATCAGCATCACATCACACCATACACACTGTACAGCTCTGTCGTCTGATTTGCGGCACATCACACCATACACACTGCACAGCTCTGTCGTCTGATCAGCGTCACATCACACCACACACACTGTACAGCTCTGCCGTCTCTGGCCGGCACATCACACCACACGCACTGTACAGCTCTGCCGTCTCTGGGCGTCACATCACACCACACACACTGTACAGCTCTGCCGTCTGATCGGCATCACATCACACCACACACACTGTACAGCTCTGTCGTCTGATCGGCATCACATCACACCACACACACTGTACAGCTCTGTCGTCTAATAGGCATCACATCACACCACACACACTGCACAGCTCTGCCGTCTCTGGGCGTCACATCACACCACACACACTGTACAGCTCTGTCGTCTGATCGGCATCACATCACACAACACACACTGTACAGCTCTGTCGTCTAATAGGCATCACATCACACCACACACACTGTACAGCTCTGCCGTATCTGGGCGTCACATCACACCACACACACTGTACAGCTCTGCCGTCTCTGGGCGTCACATCACACCACACACACTGTACAGCTCTGCCGTCTGATCGGCATCACACCACACACACACACACTGTACAGCTCTGTCGTCTCTGGGCGTCACATCACACCACACACACTGTACAGCTCTGCCGTCTGATCGGCATCACATCACACCACACACACTGTACAGCTCTGCCGTCTCTGGGTGGCACATCAAACCACACACACTGTACAGCTCTGCCGTCTCTGGGCGGCACATCACACCACACACACTGTACAGCTCTGCCGTCTGATAGGCATCGCATCACACCACACACACTGTACAGCTCTGCCGTCTCTGGGTGGCACATCAAACCACACACACTGTACAGCTCTGCCGTCTCTGGGCGGCACATCACACACACACACCTTGCACAGCTCTGTCGTCTGATAGGCATCGCATCACACCACACACACTGTACAGCTCTGCCGTCTCTGGGCGTCACATCACACCACACACACTGTACAGCTCTGTCGTCTGATCGGCATCAGATCACACCACACACACTGTACAGCTCTGCCGTCTCTAGGCGTCACATCACACCACACAAACTGTACAGCTCTGTCGTCTGATCGGCATCACATCACACCACACACACTGTACAGCTCTGTCGTCTGATCGGCATCAGATCACACCACACACACTGTACAGCTCTGTCGTCTGATCGGCATCACACCACACCAGTGTCAGAAAAGTGGTTCCACGATCTAAGTTCACAGAACAAATTTTTCGCCAGCGGCGGAACAAATTTCGTAATGCGTATACCAGTATTTTTTGCGTAATTTTTGAAACGCGTTTCTACACAAACTATTTTCATATATGCCAATATGCACATATATTATTATGTGGAAAGTTGATGAATGGTCAGTCGTATTTCCTGTACAGTTAGGGTCTTGGCGTCAATTGTAAGGTGGGGCTGGCGTCACCGTCCGGGACTGGCGTCACCCTCGCGGCCGGGCAATCAAATCAAGGTTCAGGTTACTATCACCGTTGTTGGTCTGGAGTCATGGGGAAGCTTAATGACGTCACCAGATACGAGCGAATCTTAGGCCGCCCCGATTTAATAGCTACGAGCGGTAGGCCGAACCGATCGGAATTAATTAAACTTAACTAACCTAATCTAACCTAACCTAACCACGCCATTAGGTCCGATCGGGTCGGCCTACAGCTCGTAGCCATTAACCCGCGAGTTACTGGGGGTATATTTAATAACGCGACTTACTGGGGAGGGGGGTATTTTTTGCCCCCCCCCCCCTCTGATCTCCGGAACTACTGGACCGAATGTAAAAATTCAAACTGCATTCGATAGCCCTGGGAAATTTATCGAGGGAAACATAATATTGTTGACCTCGGGGTCACCGATGACGTCACAGGTCAGGTCAAGTACAAAATGTTTGACCGTGTCAAAAGGTCTCTATGGATGGAATTGTCGCGCAAAATTGCAATATTAAACGCATAAGCTGTTGATAAATCGGTATGATTCGTGTGTCTGACACTTCTAAGTACCTTTCTAAGTTGCTTATGACCTTGGGTCAGGTCAAGGTCATCAGAGGTCACGAGGTCAAACTGCAGATTTCGGTCATTAGGCGTTGTAACACATGTTTGTGGGTTTGTTTTTCGTCTAGAACGCGAAAAATGACCTTAGAACATTGTTTGTTCCATATAAATAGAAATAAAAAGCAAAAATGGAAATGCGTTTTTTGTCATAGTAATGCTGTGAGAAGTGGTCGATTTTTGTCATTTAAAGGTCATAACTCAGTCAATTTTAAAGATATCGACTTTAAATTTGGCACACATATTCACCGCATAAGTCTCGATCACATATATTCCGGTTTTTGGATAATTCTGATTTTTTCTTAAATGTTTTGTAAAAACTAAAAGAAATGTCTTTGGATTTCTCAAAATTTTGAATTTCAAATAAACTCAAAAATCCGAGATAGCAGTTTGATAGCCCGGTCTATTGTCAGTAATTTGATTTAATACAATTTAGTTTATCTTAAATATCGTACCTTTGACAGCGTTTTCTGCAAACCATTATTTTGCAACAAAAACCGAAGAACATGACGTCACTCTGACGTCATTCCAGGTTGACCTATCATAGCCTCATATTTTTTCGTTTGCCAACATGTGTAGAATTGATGTGAGAGAAGTTACTGCAAGTTTGGTGACGATACGGGTATTCGTTTAGGAGTTATTGCAAAATAACGGGAGGGGGGGCAAAAAATAGCCCCCCCCAGTAACTCGCGGGTTAAGTCCGATCGGGTCGGCCTACAGCTCGTAGTCATTAAGTCCGATCGGGTCGGCCTACAGCTCGTAGCCATTAAGTCCGATCGGGTCGGCCTACAGCTCGTAGCCATTAAGTCCGATCGCGACGAAACTTACTGCTCGTAGCCATTAAGTCCGATCAGGTCCGCCTAAGATTCACTCGTAGCCAAAATCTGGTGACGTCATTAAGCTTCCCCATGACTCCAGACCAACAACGGTGATAGTAACCTGAACCTTGATTTGATTGCCCGGCCGCGAGGGTGACGCCAGCCCCGGACGGTGACGCCAGCCCCACCGTTACCAGCGTCGGTACTGAGACTCCAGGGTCAGTTGGGGACTGAGACTCCAGGGTCGTATGATAAACAGACACCATAGGCGTAGGAACGGGGGGGGGGGGTCCGTGGGGGCCATGGCCCCCAATTTTCAGGCTGGGGTGGGGGGGGGGGGGGCAGCAATGTCAATCCCCCCTCCTCACACTTTTGAATATTTCAACTGCAATCACTGATATTGGGGTTCGATATGAATGCTTTAAAGCTGCGAAAATAATGATGATTTCACAACCCCGCAATACCAATAAGTCATAACTCATAAGCGTAAGAACCGGGGGGCCGGGAGGCCAAGGCCCCTATTTTTAGGCTGGGGTCCAACAATATTAACTGCTCCCTACTTTTGAGCGATTTCTAATTCTTCAATTACTGATATTGGTTCGATATAAATGCGATAAAGTTGGCAGAATAAATATGAATTCACAACTTCACAATCATAGGCGTAGGAACGGGTGTGTGTGTGTGTGTGGGGGGGGGTGGACACATGGGCTCCCACTTTGAGGCGGGGGGGGGGAGGGGGGCAGTAATGATAACTGTCCCTCCCCTTCCCCCCACACACACTTTTGAGCGATTTATCCTTCATCGATCACTGATATTGATGCGAGATGAATGCCTTGAAGTTGGGACAATAACTATTTCACGACCTCGCGTACGGAAGGGGGCGCCCCGGTGGCCACATGCCCCACTTTTTAGCCTGGGGGGAGGGGCGGGGTCAACAATGATGACTGGCCCCTCACATTTCAGAGATTTCACCCTCTCCGATCGCTGATATTGGTTCGAGATGAACACTGGCGAATCCAGGGGGCATCAGGGGCAAAAGCCCCCGTAGTAATCTGGGGGGCATTCAATACAAGTATGCCCCCCCCCCCCCGCGCGCGTTCCCAATTTATCGAAAATTGTACAAATTGTCTTTGCAGAAGTCAAAATCCAGCTATCCACAGTCAAAAACCTGAAAATTTCGCGCCGCTTCGCGGCATAGCACAACTTGCGCAATTGCTTATACAAATTTGGAAAGTGGGCAAATGAATTACAAGTGTCTGCAGAGGCTTTTCTTGGCGGTAATTTCTGGCACTGGGGGATCCAGGGGGGAGGCATCAGGAGAAAATGCCCTCCCCCTACAGCAATATGGGAGGGCCATTCAATACAAGTATGCCCCTTCCCCGTGCGTTCCCTGCACTGAACATGAAAAACAGTGATCGTATGAGAAAACTTTATGAAAACGGAAGTTTTTTTCTTCTCTCGAGTGAATGAATTTTAAGTTTGTATGTATCCCTTTCTTTCAATGATAGACAAAACAGCGCACCTAATAATACACAAACCCGCTTCCCGCTGGGGGGGGGGGGTCAGAATCTGCCCCCTCCCGGATTTTCTTAGTAACTTGACAACTATGACCGATATCAACGTCCAACGTTCAGTACCTTATGCTGCATCAATTCTACGTCTTCTGACCAAATTCCAATGAAATTAATGAAGCATTTAGGGAAATAATGACGTTTTAATGACGCCATGTCATGCCATTTTTGGTGGAAAAACGAGAAATGTTTGAACAATCGTAGAAAATAGAGTTTTGAAGCAAATTGCAAATACTAAACCTCAAAAGAAAGAAAATTACCTTTTCTTCAAAATGGTAATCTCGGATTTGCAAAATTTTGTGTTTGTGACCCCCGCTCGCTCGTTTTTCCGAGGTATATGGGAAAAATCTGAATATGAGCGGCCCGACCCGACCCGGCCCGTGGCGACGCTTTTGACAAGCTAATATATCTGCAACCACACGTCCGAGTGACAAGCGGACTTCTTTGCTAAGCAGCCCCATCCAATCTACCCTGTATGAGACTGGTGCTGACTCATGTGGGTGACTACTACTGCGTGTGGCGCGTACCGCGTGAGGGGTGTTGGAAGGTGTTTCCTCGCAATAACTCCGCAACGGCTGAGCCGATTGTGTTCAAATTTGGTGTGTGGTTAGGGACCCTTCAGCCGCCACTTTTCCACAAGTTATTGGCGGGGTGCCTCTGCACGTGCGCATGTATGTATGTATGTATTAACGTAAACAGACCGTTCCACACGACAGGATTATTCTTCGGTCTTCCATACATGAACATAAAAATGAGCTAAAACAGTTTGCCCTGTTTTGCCGACATCGTACAATTATTGAGCAAGTGTAAAATCTAATGGGCGACAACTGCGATTCAGAACACAGTCACACTGAGATGAAATATGCGCATTGTATGAATGGCTAGCCCTATACAAGAATGTGCGCTTTCCGTGATTGTTCCTAGGTCGAGGCTAGGTCGAGGCAATGTTTCGATTGTCGGGTATCACGCTCCAGTATTTCGTAGTTGAACTGGATGCGCGACGCCAACAACGAAGGTTTCGCTCTAGTTTTAACCTTATGCAACATGCACAAGTCAGAGTATTTTACTAAATCTAACGCATTTAGCCAACCTAATTCACGCAATACATCATAGATGTGGTCGTATTTCCTGCGTCCTGATATGACTCGTGCGGCAAAATTTAAGATTTTTTGGATGTTCTTAAAGGGAATAGTTCACCTTCAACATGGGTTTTGAACTGAAATAGCAGTTTTGTAGCCCGTGTTGAGAAATCCTGATCTGGAACTTGTCTTGGCTGAAAAGACTCTCCAGCCGAAGATATTTGACTTTTTGGCGAAAGAATACGGCGCATATATGTTGTACCGTACCGTCTGAAAGTGCCAGCACTGCCATGGAGCATGCGCAGACCAATAACGCACACCATAAAATCAATAATTTACAACTTTCTGTCCTGAATTGGCGCGATGTAGCCCATTTTTAAAAAGAAAAAAAGAAACTATTACAAAATATAATAAAATCGTGTTCTGAAAAAATGTCCGAAGGTGAACTATTTCCTTTAAGTCACACTGGCACTGCCATACACTTGTACACAGTATCTCACATGTGATAGCACCAGACAATCGACAATGCGCGGCAACACTTCAACGGGCAAGGCATGTTGAATGGCTCAATCCTATTAAAATTCCAAAGCAGCGATCAGTGATGTTTTTTTATATGACATTCCCATGACAATGTTTCATCCATCACCACTCCTAAATTTTTGACTTTGTTAGAACATTGAATTTGCTCTCCCATAAAATAAAATACTGGGGGATGCGCAATACGCTTTAACTGCCTCCTGTCTCCACACAAAATAAATTCAGCTTTTGCCGCATTAACCTTCATGCCATGTTGTTGGAACCACGTTGACATCGTTACTAGCAACTCTTCCATACTCCTTTGTAGTTCCCCAATTTTATCTCGCGGGCCTGTGACAGCGAGCTGTGTGTCATCAGCATAACGCACTGATGTGACCTTGAAGCCATTGATTTTAGCTGGAATGTGGCATGCGAGATCGTTGCTTGCAATGTTGTACAGTAATGGGCCGAGACAAGTACCCTGGAAAGTCCCAATTGTGATAAGAAGTGGCTTTGAGAAACTTTCCCCTACTTTAACCCGTTGTACGTGCAGACTTGTCAATGATTCAATGTGAATCGACTACTTTTGATTGAATCATTCTTATTTCAAATGAATGACTCATGAATCGATTCACCTCATGCGCAAACCTGTTGTGAGTCACTGATTGAATCATTCATACAGAGAACATAGGCTGATTGAATCATTCATTGCTCAAAGAATCATTCTTTTTTGGTCGAACAGCATAAATTGTCCACAAAATATGCCAGCTGCCCAGCATTCATCTGTGCCCTGTGGTCAAACCAGGCACTTACTGGCCAATTATATGAGCTCTGTGTCCTGAGCTGTAGCCTGTAATTCATCTATGCGTAAAGAAAGCGAAGCTTTGTGTCCAACTCCAGTGGGCACAAAGCCACTGCTCAATCAGCCCTAACTAGGTGAATACTTTGGAACTGGTAGGGTTAGGGGTAGGTACCTAAATACTTAAAAAAGGTAACTAACTCATACTTCGGTTCATAAACCACACAGTACACGCACACTTTTTTCACACGAAAAATTATCAAAAGTTACCCACCTTTTCCTAATTTCTAGGCTATACCATATCAAAAACTAAATCATAAACAAACATTTGCATGACCTCCGCATGTCCCAAATATCACTCGCATCGGCGCCGTTTTATTCCACATCATGCTTTATAAAAAATAATACCTAATGCGAAATCAAAATAAATGTTCTATTCGCTTAAAAAAGTGAAACGTGAAGTCATTAATGCTTTTGGAACTTGGAATTTGCAATTATAATAAATATTATAAATATCATTTTATAATCAAAATAAACAACACGCGTGTCCAATTGGCTCACATTCACATTCGGAAATACATTCGCAGACTATTCGGATTGGTTTCAAAATTGGTACACAGATAGATCACGACCTAGTGATCATTCTGGTACAATCTTAGAGTCGCACATTTAAAATCAAAGGAGTTAAAGCAGGTCATATGTTTAAGGTCAAACAGCAGACTATTCTGATGTGCATGCAAATTGGCACACAGGTAGAGCATGACCTCCCTGTCACGCTCATAAAATCTTAGAGTCGCACATTCAAAATCAAAGGAGTTAGACAAAGGAGTCGACACTTCCCTTTAATGTTGAGTGATTGAATCAAGATTGAATCATTCATTATGGTAATGTTGAGTGATTGAATCATGATTGAATCATTCATTATGGTAATGTTGAGTGATTGAATCATGATTGAATCATTCATTATGGTCCGTGAATCACTGTGAATCGACTCATGACAAATATGAATCATTGACAAGTCTGTGTACGTGTCCGTGTAGGTAGCTCTTAAAGGAAATAGTTCACCTTCGTGAAATTTTCAGAACACGATTTTATTATATTTTTTAATAGTTTCTTTTTTTATTTTCAAAAATGGTCCTACATCGCGCCAATTCAGGACAGAAGGTCGTAAATTATTAATGTTATGGTGTGCATTATTGGTCTGCGCATGCTCCATGGCAGTGCTGGCACTTTCAGACGGTACGGTACATCATATATGCGCCGTATTCCTTCGCCAAAAAGTCAAATATCTTCGGCTGGAGAGTCTTTTCAGCCAATAAAAGTTCCAGGTAATGATTTCTCAACACGTGCTACAAATCTGCTATTTCAGTTCAAAACCCATGTTGAAGGTGAACTATTTCCTTTAAACCAGCCTGATGAAATTTGCAACAATTCAATTTATTAATGAGCGTTTTGTGATCAATAACATCGAAGCAGCAACTCAAATCAATGAGAACCTATATGGAAATTTGGTATCGATCCATGGCCCTGAGAATTTCGTCAGTCATTGTCAATAGGGCGGTACATGTCGAATGTTGCGGCAAGAAACCATGTTGATCTTCGCTCAATAGATTTTGGCTCTGGAGGTAGCTTGTCAACTGTTTTTGTACTAACTTTTCTACTACTTTGCATATATCAGGAACTTTCGTGATAGGTCTAAAATTTGATGCTTTAGATGGATCGTCTCTTTTAAATAGAGGAATGACGGTCGCCTTTTTCCAGGCAGAGGGCACGGTTTCGGAGACAAAGCTAGTGTTAATCATACGTAAAAGGTAGCGTCCAATTGCATCAAACGTCAGTTTTAAAATTTGGATTGGGACGTCGCCTTCTATTGAAGAGTCTTTGTTGGGTAGTGAAAATAAAGCACGCCTTAGTTCAGTCAGCGTGACTGGTGTGAGCCTCATTGACCCAGCGTTGACCCTTGGTAGTCGAGTAAAAAGCTTCTCTCGGCCCGAGCGGTCGAAGTCGGCCATCACCTCGTCTCTAGTGTTTGTACCTACTGCTGTAAAGTAATCGTTCAGGTCATCTAGTGTTAAATTTTGCGGTTGTTTTGTGTATCCACGTTTAGGTGCAATTACATATTTTAATTTCTGAAACAATGACGAGGATGTTGAGTTGTGGACGCGGTTTGCTATATCTGCCCGACAGTCTTTGCGAATCGCCCGTTTAGTTAATGTGTTGATTTCCTGATACGCTGGATCGTTTGTTTCTTTATATTGTTTGCGCTGCTTCATCAGATTGAGGGTTTCATTCGAAACCGGTGGGGGACGGGGGTTGTGAACTCGGAAATTTTCTGATAGGAGCATGGAAGTCTAACATTTCGTTAAGCGTATTTGAAAAAGCCTCCCACTGCTGTTGACATGTTTCATTTTGTTTTACAACAGAGTGCCATCCACTGTTCCTTACATCAGTCAAAAACGCACCATTATCGAATGTTCGCCATCTCCGGCCCGTCCTGTACTGCGCCCTTTGTCTGGCTCGGGACACCGTTACTCCCACACATACGCGACGGTGGTGACTCGCGTAATCACATTTTTGGACAGAACACATGCACACGTGCACACCCCTATTATATATCTCAGGAACGGCTGAGTCGATTGTGTACAAATTTGGTGTGTGGTTAGGGATCCCTCAGCCGCCGCTTTCCCACAAGTCAGGGATGGGGTGCCTCTGCACGTGCGCACGTGCGCACCCCTATTCTATATCGCAGGAATGGCTGAGCCGATTTTGTTCAAATTTGGTGTGTGGTTAGGGACCTCTCAGTCGCTACTTTCCCACAAGTCAGGGGTGGGGTGCTTCTGCACGTGCGCACGTGCATACCCCTATTATATATCAGGAACGGCTGAGCAAATTTGTGTTAAAATTTTGTGCGTGGTTAGGGACCTCTCAGCCGCGACTTTCCCATAAGTCAGGGGTGGGGTGCTTCTGCACGTGCGCACGTGCGCACCCTTTTTGTATCTCAGAAACTACTTGCCCGATGGAGTTGACATTCACCATACATTTCCTTCGCGCTCGCTCGTTCATCGCCAACTACGGCGCCTTACTGGTTTATATTTGTAAAAAAACAAGAAAAAAGTTGTTTCCCCAAACAAATACAATTGAAGAAAAAAATTGGCGCCAAATACCAAATATTTTAAAATTACGAGATCGCAGTTTGATAGAACGTTCAATTTCCTATCTTTGAGTTATTTTGGTTTGAGTTTATCTTAAAATGTCACCATTTTACAGCTGCTCAACGTTTGGGTGATTTTATCGTTAATTTCGCGTAAAGTGACGTCACAAAATGGTGTATATCTTTTAAACAAATTGGCGAAATAGCTTGCATTTTTCTGAATCGACGTATAATTGATGTAGAAGAAGGTACTGATAGTTTTAAGTTGATATCTTGCACGATGTTTAAGTTATGGCGAATATTCGACATGGGGACGGGGACAATATTTGCCCCCCCCCCCCCCCGGTCAAGCGCGGGTTAACCTTCACCCTGGTGTGGACGCAGACTGGTTATTGATTCGACTCTGATTGAATGGATTGGAATCGTTCAATCAAAATCCCTTGAATCAAAGAAGAATCGCTTCACCACCGGATTTTTGTATTCATGAATGATTGAATCAAAACCCGCATAGAAACAAGGCTGATCGAATACAAAAGACTGTGTAATGCTATTTCAATGGTGAGTCTAACGTGATTTGATAAACAAATGTTTTGATTCTTTGAATCGGAATGAACCATTTCTCAAAATAGTTATACATGAATCAAATGGTGACTGAATCATTCATATTCTAAAATGAATCGTGATTGAATCCTTCCAAAAAAGGTGAATCAATAACCAGTCTGGTGTGGAGGGGAGTCATCCCCCCTGATGTGTTTCGAGAATAGCGGAAAAACGGCGGCGCACAGTGCCGCCAAATTTGGCACAGCTGTTTGGGCATCAATTACACATAATATTTACAATTACATAATTACATTTCATAAACACAGACTCGCACATTTAGTTATATAGATTGCGAGAAGTGGAGCAAATTTCGAAAGTGGCGCATATTGTTATGACATTGTGTGCTTCGAAAGAAGAAAAGAATTTAACTGTAAAATTTCGAATTTATGATGGGGGCAGCGAAACTTTGATCTCGTTGAGAGAAACCCAACCCCTTATGGAACATTTATTTGCAGATTTGGGCTCTTCTCGTCGGGGCTCTTTGGTGTCTTTTTTTCTCAACAAGCAAAATACAATATTTTAGAAGAAAAAAAGGGGAAAACGAGGGGGAAAATGAGTTCCGCCCCCTTGCCCTTTCCTACGCCTATGGTATGCTGTAAGTGATTTCTCGACATGGCCTTCCAAACTGCTATCTCAGTCAAAAATCACATGAAAGTGTCTGGTGTTCTTGCAGGCCCTTTCTAGGCCTTAATGGAATATGTCGGTTTTGTGGGGCCTTTGCCATCCCTGATAGGGCCCTTACCTATTGTCTCGCTGTTGTTTTCTTTCGAAAGGGCTCCCTCTTATGATTTCATAGAAGACCAAAATTAGAAGTTTGCACAAGAGCCAGCGAGCCGGGGGGACCGTCCTCAGTTTTTGGGACGATAAACTTCCCTACTAAATTCTGCAAATGATTGGAATTGCGCGATCGGATGCTGAGGTCAGGGCCCGCGCAACAAGCTTAGCTTAGCGTGGGTCCTGATCTCGGAAATTCATCCCATTAAAACATTCGGATTACATTTATCAAAAACTTAGATTGGGGGTCAGCTGCCCTCCCTGCCCCTCTTGCGGCGGTCCGCGGGATTAGGGTGGAAAGGCAGGGGATGTGGGGCAATTTACAGAGTTCATTCTATAAAAAAAATGTGCTGTAGAGCAGAGAAGTGTGCCGACACATAAGTTCGGAATGAAGGACAAGAAAGATGTGTAAATTGTACTATTTGCTATACATATATTGCAATATTGGTGTTCAGTATTGTGCCCACTTATTTATTTTGCACCGCAGGCGTTATTTTTTTTGCGCTGTGATTTGATGGATACCTACTACCCAAAGCTGGCCGAATACTTCATTTTACATCGACAAATTCGCCCATTACTTTTACCATTCTGAGGCCCGCCAGATCGAGGGGCAAAACGATGGTTTTACCCTCTTCTTTTTGCCAGGGGTTGAACTGCGCCACCACCCTCGAATCTGTCACACCTGTAGATGACATGTAGATGACAACAAATTCCAGCTTTGTTTGCGACAGACATTGCATAGTGCAGACCCTGCCGCTGGTCAATGTCGATGTTCGCTAGGCAAAGCAAACAATAATCGCCTCTAGTTATACAAATTGAAGACACACATCTGGACAGTGATTCACTGATCATTATAAATGGATGTTTATTCATCACCAGAGCACACGAGAAAATAATTGCATAAGGTCTATGATTGGTTAAGACGAAATCGGGGAAAAATGCGTCACACAGCTTAAAACGTGGGATAATGAGCCGGCTAAAATCTGGGGCGTGAAATGAACCTTTTGCCCCCAGGATTTTCGACTGGGGGCTTTTGGGTACCCTGCCCTCGCAATCCGCCGCCCCTGCTCTGCACATCCCAACATCATCATTATGACCAAGTACGGCTTCAACAGCATTATCATCCAACATCGTACATTTCCCGACGAAAGTTATAACAGTAAGCTTTGTGGGACGAATATTTCATAGGCATTTGATGGCCTACAAAAGGTCACGGACATGAATCGTGAATATTTGAGCGACGGGATTTTTGACCTTTGCTACGCTACTACCACCGTCCAAAACTGACTGAAGAGTACCATGTTTACCCGGTGGAAAACCAGCCATTGAACATGAAGACTGCTGACGCAAACTGGGCATATTTACTCCAGCAACACATAATCGTTGACAACTAGCAGAACTTAACCTTTATATTAGCCGTTTTCACGAAGGATTATTGCGCTGAAAAGTTTCTGAAAGATTCTGAAAGTTTTGAAAACTGCACAACTTTTACATGCGAGTTTTGGCTAGAAATGTACCTCATAATTTTGTAATCTGTTGGTAAGAATCAAATATGTTGTCAAAACTGCGGTTTGGTGGTAATAAGCAAGATAAGTATTGATAGAATCTTCCTGAAAGTTTCATGAAGATTATATCAATACTTATCTTGCTTATTACCACCAAACCGCAATTTTGACAACATGTTTTATTCTAACCAACATATTACAACATTTTGAGGGACATTTCTAGCCAAAAATCGCATGTAAAAGTTGTGTAGTTTTCCAAAACTTTCAGAATCTTTCAGAAACTTTTCAGCGCAATAATCCTTCGTGAAAGCGGCTATTTCCATAACTCGTAAACTTCCATAACCTTTCAATTACCATGCCCTTTAAATGTGATCGTCTGTGACCTCTCCGAGGTACGGTGCGTGACTCGTCGCCTATGCAGACCGTGTCGTGGGAAATCACTGACATTTTCCTTTCCTCGTAGGAGACGAATGGTACGTCACGCGCGGCTGACGTGGGCGGCGTCTGCGCCGAGTATATACAATATACAGCATAAACAGACCGCGGGAACCTGTACCCATATTTGTGTCAATATATGTTTGACGTCTGTTGCTAAAAATATAAGTGGTTTGAAAGTAGTTCACGGGTAGTTCGTATTCCCTGCTCGTTTTCAGAGAGGATTAAATATCACTGAAAAATATTATTTTTCTGTGTTATTTCTCATACGGAGCATTCCACGACACATCGACTGAGGAGTCGCTCATGTCGCTCGACGACAAATCGACATGATCGACACAAATCGACAATCGAATCGACAAATCGCTCATATCAACGATATTGACTTAACACGCGCACTACCAGTGGAATTGATTTCCGCCCCCTCCCTCCCATCCGGTTTTTCATGAATAGGGGGAAAATGGTGGCGCGCAGCTCCGCCAAATTTGGCACAGCTGTTTGGGCATCAATTACCCACATGGTGTGAAATTGTTTACCTCGGGTCATCTCAGGTCAGGTCAACAGGTTACGTCAAGTGACCTTAACTCCAAAAAAAAAATGTTTGTGGTCGTGCCAAAGTCACAGTGTTAGTCCGAGAGATTTGAAACTTGCAGGATTTCATAAGTTCAAAGTACCTACAATTCGTTTGTCAAATTTGTGTATTGGCGACCTAAGGTCAGTTCAATTCCGTGACCTCCCCATTATAAGTAAATGGAAAATATACAAATGCTTCCTATTCAGAGAATATGCATTTTATCAGGACAATTCTTTCAGAATCATGCTATTTTAGCTTATCTTGCGCACCACTGGGCCTCTGGATTTTCCACGCCCGACTCGGGGAGTGTTTGAACCCCCCCCCCCCCCCGTCTAACTCGGCTCCTATGGGACATAGACCAAAACCAATAACAACGTTCAAAAGCTCGTGTAAAATCATTTTGAAACTATTTCAGATTTCTTTTCTCGCTCAGGTCGAAATTGAGGTCACCAGAGATCATCAAAGGTCAAATGTTTCCAGTTTTAGGACTTTGCTCCAAAAAATCCCAAATATCTCGGGAACTAGCTAGAAACAAATGGAGAAAAGCAATCGACAGCCATTTACATTTTCAATCGTTTGTACGCTCTCAACTTTGACATCAGGTCAATAGTGTAGGCTCCAGAGGTCATAAAAGGAAAAACTGTTGATTTTTTGCAAAATTGTTTTTCGCTAATAACTTTGTACTTAATAAATAAAACGCAATACAGAGTACGCCATCGTGTTTTTCATATCAAGGTGCTTCGAATGATGTACATGGTGACCTTGTTACATCAACATCACAATTTAACCTCAGGTCAAGGTTAGGTGGTGACACAAGTAGGTCATGTTGCACATTGAGAGACGTGTCTCGACGAGACAAACACATTGGTACCAGTTTCACTTTTCTGTCTTCATTATGTCGAGAGTTATTGACACAAAAGTGATGGCGACCTCGGATGATAATTAACATTGGAGCTGTCCATCCCCGGCCTATCTATCCTACACATCTCGCTCTCACTCTACCCCCATGCTCTTTCCCCCTACCACTACACAGTAACTTAACTATGCGATCGCGTCGCAACTACGTTATTAACATGATCACGCTGAACACGCATTTAAATCTCATCGCGCTGAACATTCCCTAATTACCCCCTCAGTTCACAGAGTTCACAACGTCTCATTCCCATCCATCGGTCGAAACCCTTCCCTTCCCATGTTGGCCCACCTGCCCAGACCATCGGGTCCTGGCTCGGATTTCCTCGGCAGCGACGGCAGCGGGGGCTGCCTGCGGCCGGTCGTCGCTGGAGCCCTCGTCTGGAACATCTCGGCAGTCACGGCAGCGGGAGCTGCCTGCGGCCGGTCGTCGTTGGAGCCCTTGTCTGGAACCTCCGTCACGGCAGCGGGTGCTGCCTGCGGCCTGTCGTCGGTGAAGCCCTGGTCATTAATTTTTCGGCAGTCACGGCAGCCGGTGCTGCCTGCGGCCGGTCGTCGCTGGAGCCCTCGTCTGGAACATCTCGGCCGTCACGGCAGCGGGAGCTGCCTGTGGCCGGTCGTCGTTGGAGCCCTCGTCTGGAACATTTCGGCCGTCACGGCAGCGGGAGCTGCCTGCGGCCGGTCGTCGCTGGAGTCCTCGTCTGGAACCTCCGTCACGGCAGCAGGAGCTGCCTGCGGCCTGGAAGTTTTGAGTTAGTTTTTTTTCTCACTTTTTCGCGCAGGGTTCCCTGTCCTTCATCCCCTGGTCCATTGTAATCGGTTGGTCGGGTGTTACAGCAAGGAGGTGATCTGTTCATATTTTTTCTTGAGGTCCGCCAACAAGGTGCTTCCAACAAGGTGCTCTTGGAGGAATCCTTTTTCAATTTTCATTTTTAGTTCGTATGTAGTTGTTTCCAGGTGAGCTAGGCGGGCTTGGACTTGGGAAAAAGAGTCTAGGTCAGTTTTCATCGGAGCCGACGTGATAGTCATGTTGGATGGTATAGGTACGGGAACGCCTTGTCTCGCGTTTCGCCCACCTCTACAGCAGCTAAAGATGATAAGTCCAATCACGCCTAGTACGCTAATCGTTCCCAGGGTTAAAGATGTGTGATTGACGAATGTCATGGGTGACTCGTCGGTGCCTGCCGAGCCCCTCCACTCCTTTACTTTCTCTTGCAGCTCGGTGAGCGTCGGGTTCTCAGGACCGAGTTGCGGAGCCATCTTCATAATTCTCTTGAGCTCGGTCTGATTTAGGGGTTCCTCTCCGGGGATCTGGGCCGCAAGATTGCTGAGGTCTAGGTTGATTTTGAAGTGGGTCATGTCCTGCAGGCGTACATTTCCAGGGTCTTGGGTTTGCCCCCGTAGATGGGCTGGGACGATGTAGTGATCTCCCATCGCCGCGCAGCCGGATGGTAGCGAGAAGACACCGGTGCCTTGTAGGCGAAATCCCTTTGTGGGTTGAGGCTCTCCCGCACATTGCATCGAGAAAGTTTCTTCTGTTGGGAGTACATATATCCATTTATCCTTGGTAACGGAGTGTATGTGGGGCTGCGGCTGTATCAGAGTCCTCTTGCATGCTTCGGCGGTCTTGTCCTGATCGTCCCGGAAGGCATGGTAGAGGCAACCTTCCCTCTTTTCTTTGATTAACGGTGTCAACTCCTGACATATCGTCCTCCCCTCAGCACGTCGGCAACGGTTGATGTCGGTTTCCTGTGCTTCCAAGTGTAGCCGCTGGTCTCTTGAAATTGCGAAAAAATTTGCAGGAATTTCTGTTTTTAGTGCAAGGGAGGAATTTGGAAAGTGAGTTGGGATTGAGGACACTTCGTATAGGTGGAACTGGCTGTAAGGGCGATACTGGAGTGGGATTCGGATATGGACCTCCCATCCATCCGCGAGTACCACTGCCGCGATGCCTAGGAATTTATAAATGCTTGCCGGGGTATCGGAGAGTGGAAACGCCTGTCCCCACCCGTCGGGCAGATGGTTGGAGATGGCGGCAAGAGTTGCCTTCAGGGGCGCAGGTGGTAGGATGGCCGGCGTCACTATTCCTTGTTGAGTATGCGCCATAGCCCTCGTAAGTTGTTTAATTTCGTGATGAAATGTCATCACAGCGGCGCTTGCGGTGCGAATGGCAGATGAAATGATCCGGCTGAAATCCAACTCTCGCCTGATATTTCTCATTGTTAGATGGTCCGCTTCTCGGGCGGTGGCCAGAGAGCGTTGCAGTTCGATTATCTTTTTGGCTAAGATAGCTAGGTTCCTGGTATTCTTTCTTTGGTCTTTTGATAGTGACCCGATGAGTGTCGTCTGCAGCTCCGAGATATGATGCAACTTCCCCATTCCGACTTCCAACCCCTTGATGTTCTTGTGCAATTTCTGCGTATCTTCTTCGGTGGCCGTTCCGAAAAGCCATTTGAGACCATCCCCCAAGGCGTTGATTAAGCCTCGTGCCCGCCGGCTCAGAAGTAGCTCGATTCGCAGCTCATGTACTTCCGCTTCTACCGTGCGCATCTCAGCCTCCATCCAGGACTTTTCGTGTTGCCACATGCCTTTGATTTCCGCCAAAAACTGTTGGCCTCGAGTCTGTTCAACGGTCTGACTGTCATTTCCCTCATTAAACTGTACGTCTTCCAGTACTTGGTCGAGCCTTTGAAATTGTTGCCGTATGGCCTCTGCTTGATGTTCTACTTCCTGTTGCTTGAACCGAACTACTGCCGTCCAGGTGCCTGTGGCCAGAGTTAACGGACCCCTGGGTTGAAACAGCAGTCCGTTCCGTAGTTCTGGTGTGATGCCGCTTCCGCTTGTTTCGACCAGCGCCGCCCAGTTGTTTGCCAATACCCAGAAGACGAAGAATGCCGTCTGTTTTCCGTCCATGAACTGGAGCCCGCCTGTAACAACAGAGAGAGCTGGTGGTAGGTTGCCAAGACGCTGACGTACTACTGATTTCGCTCACGGCGCATTCGAATTCGGTCCGATCTTCTGAGAATCGGTGTCTCAAACGCGCGGGGGCGTACGGTGGGACTTTGTGACGCTAGCCGAGGTCGGCCGACTGCGGGTCGGGCCCCCTCCCCGTGCCTGGGCCCGTGACTTGGGATCCGTAGTTGTTGGTCAAGACCTGGATTTTGTTCCTGAATGAGCACTGGGTCTTCGGCCGCCTCCTCATCCCAGTCTTCGGAGATGGCCTCGTAGTTGCGTTGGAATGGTTGGAACCTGATTCTTTCCCTTTGGAGCCAACGGTCTACGTGTTGACTGGCTGTTTGTGGGCTTTTTGAGCTTTGCTGAAGGAGCTCCGGAAGGGTTTCCGACGGCCACACGTACTCGGGGTTTTGTGACTTTACCCTGTTGACATGTACACGAAGGACTCTCCCGCGGCGGCTGGGGTGCTCTATCTTGTAATTTAGCGGTCCGACCACCTCTACCACTCGGTACCCAGGTTTCCAAGGGGGGTGCAGTTTTTTCGTCTGTCCTTCCAACACCCGCTCGTCCAGCAGGAGTACTTCATCTCCGACCTTGAAGTGACGTTCTTTGCTTGTTTTGTCGTGGTACCTTTTCTGTCTATCATGGGCTGCCTGTAGTTGCGTTTGCACGGTCTCGAAGGCCGTGTGCATGCGGGTCACGGCTAACGCCTTCGTGTTGTCTACTTCCTGAATGGCGTCCGGGTAGTTGAGCCTAGCTGGCTTCAGCCAGAGGTCCAAAGGCGCCCTGGAGGGCCTTCCAAACATGAGGAAGAAGGGCGTTTCCCCGGTGCTCTCCTGCGGTGCTGCTCTGCACGCGTGCATGATATATGGGAGATACCGATCCCAGTCACTTTGATGGTCTCCTACGAAACCGATGGGAGCATACGGTATACATGTTCCGGAAGAAGTAGCTTCTTCTCAGGTTGCCTAGGGTCTTCCCCACCTTCAGGTGGCCAGCGTGGGCGTCTTGGACAGCAGCCTTCATTAGACACTGGGGCAGTACGATCTGCCATCTTTCTTCTCCCTGCCGACTGGCGCCCACCCGCTCCAGTACGTCATCTTCGCTGATTCGAAGGGTGTGTGATTTTGCCCAGTTCGGTGGTGCGGTGCCTTCCTCAACGGCTTTTCTCAACTGTGCGCAGTCATCATCCTTTCTTTGCAGCTTTGCCAAGGCCTGACGCCCGACTGGAAACAGATGAGGTTCACTATTTGAGGATTCTTGCGTGTCGAAATCTCGGAATTTTGTGCCTCCTTCGTTCAACTGCTGAGTCGTTGGGTCCTGTGAGGTTGGCCGGGTGCTTGGTCCTGCGACTGTGGCTTCGTTTTTCATCGCAGACGTCTGACTCATCCTAGTGTCCTTTCTCGTGAGGACTGCTGTTACGTCCCTTACGTCCGGATGAAATTTTCCTCCCGTACCTTCTTCTGTCTTGTCTTCACCTCCGCCGTCTTCCCGCTGTCGCTCGTCTTCGTACATCCGTGATAGGTAATCTGCGTTCCTGTGTTGTTTGCCGGGTTTGTGTGATATTTTCAGGTCGTATTCCTGTAGGGCCATCCTCCACCTCTGCAGGCGGGGGTTTGGGTTCCTCAGATCTTGTAGCCATTTCAGGGCCCAGTGATCGGTAAGGACTTCCGTGGTACGGCCCAGAATGTACCCCCGGAAGTGCTGAGCGGCCCACACCAAGGCTATGCACTCTAGCTCACAAGCTGAATAATTTTCCTCCAGCTTGATTGTTCGTCTGGAAGCGTAGCCGACTACTCGCTCCTTTGCCTCTCCGTCGTGGTATTGTCCCAGAACAGCCCCAAGTCCCGTAGAACTGCCGTCCGTCATCAGCAGGAAGGGTTTTGAAAAGTCCGGTAGGGTCAGCACTGGTTCTTCCGTCAGGGCCCTCTTCAGATCTTCAAAGGCCTCCCCTTCTTCTGGTCCCCAGCGGAACGCGACACTCTGTTTGGTTAGCTCGGTGAGGGGTCGGGCTCGTCTACTGAAGTCTTTCACGAAGCTCCGGTAGTATGACGCCATCCCGAGGAACGTCCTGACTTGTTTGACAGTTTTGGGTGAGGCGAGGTTTCGTATCTTTGATACGTTGCCCGGGTCGGGTCGAATCTCTCCCAGCGAGATGACATGGCCCAGATATTGTACTCTTTCCTTGGCCAAGACGCATTTGGATGGCTTTAACTTGATGCCGGCTTCCTTCAGGCGAATAAATATCAGCCGGAGGTGGTTCAGGTGTTCTTCGAAGGTGTTTGAGAAGCAGATGATATCGTCTATGAAGCAATGGCAGAATTTTCCTGTGTATCCTGAAAGAATGTGGGACATCAGTCGCTGATAGGTGGACGGCGCTGTCTTTAATCCGAACGAAAGACGTTTGAAATGATAGAGTCCGAGAAAGCATCGAAAGGCCGTCTTGTGCCTGTCCTCTTCCGCGACACCCACTTGCCAGTATCCTTGCTGGCAGTCGAGGCAGCTGAATATCCGAGCCTCTCCCAAGGTATCGAATATCTCGCTGCGTGCTAGGGGCAGGGGTAATGGTCTGCTTTGGTCACCTCGTTGAGACCCCGGTAGTCTACACAGAATCGTGTTTCGCCAGACTTTTTTGGGACTAAGACGACGCCGCCCGCGTACGGGGAAACGGAAGGTTCTATAACCCCTTTTTTCAACATATCTCGTATTTCGGTTTCGATAAATTCTCTCTCCGCTTGCGCTACTTTGTAGGCTGGTCTCCGTACCGGTACGTCTGTTGTGACCTTGATATGATGTTGAATGAGGTCGCAGGTGCCCAGCTCTCCGTTCCAAGCAAAACACTCGGGGTAGTCGTCGACGAGCTGGAGGAGTCGACGTTTTTCTGCTGGTAACACTGGTCCGACGCTGATGTCCTCGTTGTTTTGGGCCGACCCTTTTGGGGGGTCATTCGTCCGACTCTTTGGCATGCTGCTTGTGTTATCTGCCTCCTGCAGTGTATGTCGTGGTGTACCGTTAACAGCTGGCGAAGCGGCTTGTCTCCGCTGCCCTGAACCCAGTTGAGGGCTCACTGAACCGGACTCGTTTCTGTCACCCCATTTTTTTTCCAAATGGTGTTCTGGCCTTCCTGGAGTACTACTCTCTTCTGACCTCGGTTGTCTTTTTGGTGGTCTGCCTTCGCAGGGTCTGATTTGGGTGACGCATAGGCCGGCCTGGTCCTTCTGCCAATCTTCTGCTGCTCGCAGTCGTATCCTTCCCGAGTCTGCCAGTCGAATTGATTGGTCTGAGGCGTTGATCTGTACATCGTGTTGCCGAATGAAATCAAAACCGATAATTGCGTCTTGTATGAGGCCGGGACAGACAAATGCTACATGGTTCCGGGTCTCACGTCCGAAAGTGAACCTCAGGTTTACTTCGTGGGAAATAGGAATTTCGTGCCCTGAGGCTGATTTTAGGATAACGCCGACCGGTCGTCCTGTTGACGACGCTTGGTTGTCCTTTAACATGGCCGAGTTTACGATAGTCACCATAGAACCGGTGTCGATTAATACAAAGGCTTCTGTCCCCTCGATCTTGATGCGGCACGTGCAGGTCCGTACTCCTTCCGTCGTCGCCTCAGCCTGGACGGGGTCTCGAGTCTGTATTGCATCCAACCGCCGGCTGTCGATGTTGCTAACGTCGGTACCTTGTGGATTGCACGTGAGGTCCGTCCTGTGTTGGGCCTGTTTTTCGGTCGTCGTTTCTTCTACTGGTGGGTTGGACGTGAGGTCCGTCCTGTTTTGGGTCGGTCTTTCGGTCGTCCTTTCTTCCACTTGTGGGTTGTGTGTGCGGTCAGTCCTGTTTTGGAGCTGCCTTCCGGTCGTCATTTCTTCTAGTTGTGGGTCGCACGTGAAGTTCGTTTTGTTTTGGGTCTGTCTTTTGGCCGTCATTTCTTCCACTTGTGGGTTGTGCGTGCGGTTAGTCCTGTTTTGGAGCTGTCTTCCGGTCGTCATTTCTTCTAGTTGGTTCTGCTTGAAGTCGTTCTTGGATGCCGGCTGGTTTCTCATACGTCCTGGTCTGGTATCTCGCCTGGGTTGGGCTGTCCAAGGGGCTTCACCTTGACTCCGCGCCGGCTGCCCCCTTACTGCAGCCGGCGGTACTCGTTTCCCCGTTGTTCGAAACGGCGGCGCGGGCATTCTCGTTTAATATGGCCGGGTCCTCCGCAACCGAAGCAGATGATCTTGGGGCTGTAGCCCTGTGCGTCGTTTCCTTGATCCCCCCAGGCCCGTCTCCTCTCGTCTCTCCAACCTGGACGACTCCACTCTTGCCTTCTCCCATATTCTTGGCCCGCGTAGCCGGTCCTCGGCAGAGGTATCTGGTCGCCATACTGTCGGCCTTCGGGGTTCTGGTAGTTCGATCCCGCCTGCGGGCTGCGATAGTAATTTTGAGCTTGGGGTCCGCGTCTGGGGTAATCGTCCTCGTCCCTGTCTTTTTCCACACATTGCTGGTCGAATTCCGGCGAAGGCTCCTGTCGTGATGGTTTGGCTTGATGTGTTCTAGGGACTTCTCGCTTCCTTTTTCCGTCTCCATCTTTACTTGGCTCCTTGTCCTTCTTGGCTTCGTCCCGTATCTCCCGTGCGGCTACTATCTGTTCCACCAATCCTTTGCTGTTCATATTTGGGATGTCCCTCTTGTAACAACTCAGAACCTCTTCTTCCCGATGGCTTGATTCGACCACCTCTTCTTCAGCCGCTGCTCTCACCGCGTCGTCGAATGTGGTACATTTTTTTCCGCCACACCATCTGTCGCAAGCTGCTGCGCAACCCTCGCACAAAGTTAGACTTTCTCATGTAGTCGAGTAGTTTTTTCCGCCCTTCGTTATGGGCAGCATCTGCTGGCCTCTCTGGGTCTTCGTTCTCTGGCTCTTCGTCTCCCTGCCTTTCCTCGTGCTTGATCTCAATTCCTTCTGATCCCAATGCTAGGAGGGACAGTTTTCGTACCGTCTGCACCCATTCTTGTACCGTCTTGCTCCCCTGGGTCGCCGTATTCAGCAGATATTGGTGCCATTGCTCCTTACCGGCTGTATTATAGCGCTCCTTCAGGGCGACCTTTAGTTCGGTCCAGTTTGATATCTTCCCCTCATCTCGCAGCTGCTCAGCATGTTCCCCTGCCTCTCCGCGTAGGCGGAACAGGGCAGCCTTGAATGACTGTTCAGTTCCCCATCCAGCGAAGTCGGCAGCTCTCTCGATCATCTGTATCCACTCGTCGAGGTTTTGCTGCCCGTCGAAATTGTCCACTGATCCGATGACACGGTAGCGCTCCATCGTTCTGCAGCGTTCTGCAGCGTTCTGCAAAAGAGACGTCCGTGTCACCGTCTTTTCCACGCTAATCCTGAAGGCATTCAGATTGTTCTTTGAGACATTCACTGGGTTCGGCAGTACATGCCCGACGAACCCGACGGCCAACGCTAGATTGATTGAGCTCGAGAGATATGGTTTGAAATGTATTGTTAGGGAACCAACTTTCTACTGTGGTGATCACCGATCTATACTTGATGTGATTTTGGTGTCTGAAGCAATTCACAATGCCCAAGTGCCGCCATCGTGTACTGTGGAACGCTGTGATCACGCTAGCCATCATTATCGTGTAAATGTTGTGATTACTGTACCGAGAGATAGGTCGAAAGCGCTGTATAGGACAGGTCGAGCCTGGAAATCGTTCGACAGTGATGCATTCTTGGCAGATGTAGCAGCGACTGAATGGAGCACTGTAGTCAATGCAGATGACGATTGTGAGAGGCAGTGGTTGTCATTCGCATCCAGTTTGAATGAATTGCTCGATGTGCACGCTCCGATTCGACGATATCGAGTGCATAATCCCAGGGGCCCGCATGTTTCACCAGATACATTAGATCTCATGGCTCAGTGAAGACGTGCAAGGGAAAACAACGATCCGGCATACAAGCATCTTAATTTAGTGACGAAACGAGCTATAAGAGCAGATTGTAGGCAAAATTTAGAAGATCGTATCAGAAATTCAGCACCTTCAGACTTATACCGGCAGCTGAAGCCGGTCATCGCCCCAAAGCGGGGACCGACAACAGAACCGTCAAATTTAACTCCGAACGAACTCAACCAGTACTTTACGACAATCGGCTTGGAAACGCGCGACAAAGTCGCAGCGGACTTCGCGCAGTCAGCTCGCGAACGTTTAAATCCAAGATTACCTAGAGTAAATACCGGGAAATTGCGGATTTCTCCAGTAACTCTGTTGCAACTGCGAAAGACTCTGTTTTCGGTTCCAAATAAGAATTCATGCGTAGAGGGAGACATTCCAGTTAAAATTTTGAAACTATGTTTTCCAGCTGTAGGTCGCTATCTGCTGCGGATCATCAATAAGAGTTTCATAACAGGCACTGTTCCAGAAAGCTGGAAACGGGCCACAGTCATTCCGCTTCATAAGAAGGGTGATCCCAGCATAGCATCAAATTTCAGGCCGGTCACTAACATTCCAACAATAACTAAAGTAGTTGAAAAACTTGTTCTAAATCAGCTGACCAATTATTTGAATAGAGAACATTTATACAGTAACGATCAACATGGCTTTCGAGAAAATCATTCCACTTGTACCGCGCTTTTATCAGTGACTGACGAGATTCTGAAAGGCATGGATCGGTCAGAGATTTGTTTGTTGACGCTTATCGATTTAAGTCGATGTTTCGATGTGATCGACCATAAAGCGTTGCTAAATAAACTAGAATTATTACAGATTAGTTCAGATTGGTTTGAAAGCTATCTTAGCGGACATGTTCAGCAGGTAAAAGTAGGTGAAACGTTTTCGGACTCTCTCCCAATCAACATTGGAACGTTTCAAGGGTCATGTCTGGGACCGTTGCTCTATAACGTAGCTAGCAACGACTTGCCGTGCTATATCCCCGACGAAATTAATGGATTTAAAATTATTAAAGCCCGTTATGCAGATGATAGTCAAATTGGTATTGTCGGTCCCCGGAGCCGTTTAGAAGAGATGAAAAGGAGCCTCGAAGAGGTTCTTGATACAATGACCACATGGTTTCAGCAGAACGGTATGCTGGTAAACGCCAGTAAAACGGAATTGATTGTGTGCGGCGACAGGCGGCAAGTGTCGCGTCTAGAAAGTGAAACGTCTATAAATTTTATGGGAGAGATACTCCATTCTAAGACTAGTGTCAGAAATCTGGGTGTAACCATGGATCGTTTTCTGTCGTGGGAGCGACACGTGCAGCAAATAGCGGATCGTTGTTTTGGAATTCTTGTAGGTCTTCTTCATGCCAAGCAGGTGCTGCCTATAGGGACACTACCCAGGTTAATCGATGCAATGGTTTTTTCTCATGTCAGGTACTGTGTGCAAGTGTATGGTGGGACCAGTGTTACGGGGATAGGTAAAATTCAAAAGATATTTAATTTTGCGGCAAGAGTAATCTCAGGACGTAGGAAATATGATCACATCTCGGACGTGTTGAAGCAGTATGATTGGCTAGGGGCAGCACGGTTTATTGAGTATTGTGACATGAGCATGCTACACAAGATTGTTACCACCGGTGAGCCTTCTATGTTGGCTAGTCAGTTCACTTTGAATCGGGACGTGGTGGGCCGTCGTACCCGACAGTCAGACCAGCTGGCATTGCCCAAACCAAGAACGAATCACGGGAAGCGAAATTTTGTGTATCGATCTGCGGCGCTGCTCAACAGTCATTTTGGTTCTAATGTTACGGATGTCCTCACTTCGTCCACAAGACTGGCAAAGAAAATGTTTAGAGAGCATTGCGCGGCTGCCGAAAGTAATACCTAGGCGCCAGTGTCTTCTATGGTAGCGTTTTTACACATGTTTTTAAATGCTTTTTAAATGACAAAGCGTAAGCTGCAATATGTACTTACCATGTATGACAATGACCCTGTAATAGCCCATGATGTGTGGAAATGGTCAGCTGATGTCGAAATACAAATACAAATACAAATGCCGGCCTGCCGACTTCGTGCTCCTGTGACTTGACCTAGCCCCGAGTTGGGCTCCATTTATGTAACGGGTTCCGGCTTCTCTGTCTGCTTCTGCGATTTCTTGCAACATGCAACATTTTTTCGAATTTCATGAAAACTCTTCTCTGGTTAATTTTGGGCCGCTGATTGGAATGACATAAATTTTGAGGCTCTCTGGCTTAATCTGCAACAATTTGAGCTGCTTGCAACAATTTTCAACAATTTGCAACAATTTTGAAATTTTGCTCACGGAGTTTTCTTGAGATCAGGAATCGAATTATGGAATTTTCGGAATGTTATATCCCCGTGTTTTCGAGATATTACTACATTTTGTGGTTACAAATGCAGAATCGAACTGGTCCCGCTCATATATTTTTATTTTGGAGGCAGGTCAATCACCAGCGAACATAAAGGTCGCTGCATGGTCGGGTCCAGGTGGTTAGCTAGTCCGTATTTCACTTGGAATTTTACGGGACTTCTGATGGGATCAATGCTTAGGGATTTGTAACTCTTACGCCTTTATTTAATCCAGGCTCACATTTGAAATAGCCTCACACACGTCCTTTTTCCTTCTGGGTCCATTCCTGCCGCTCGCTACTGTTGGGATCCACGACTTACTGCGGTTTCCGTGGTGCTCCAATCGCCAATCCACGCCACCTCAGCACCCTGACTCCTCCTACGGCATTTATCTGAGGTGGATGGCCATTCCGGCCCACACGTCGCCACCCCAGCACCCTGACTCCTCCTACGGCATTTATCTGGGGCGGATGGCCATTCTGGCCCTCAAACGTCGCCACTCCAGCACCCTGACTCCTCCTACGGCATTTATCTGGGGAGGATGGCCATTCCGGCCCGCACACGTCACCACCTCAGCACCCTGACTCCTCCTACGGCATTTACCTGAGGCGGATGGCCATTTTGGCCCTCACACGTCGCCACCCCAGCACCCTGACTCCTCCTACGGCATTTATCTGGGGCGGATGGCCATTCCGGCCCGCACACGCCACCACCTCAGCACCCTGACTCCTCCTACGGCATTTACCTGAGGCGGATGGCCATTCTGGCCCTCACACGTCGCCACCCCAGCACCCTGACTCCTCCTACGGCATTTATCTGGGGCGGATGGCCATTCCGGCCCGCACACGTCACCACCTCAGCACCCTGACTCCTCCTACGGCATTTACCTGAGGCGGATGGCCATTCTGGCCCTCACACGTCGCCACCTCAGCACCCTGACTCCTCCTACGGCATTTACCTGAGGCGGATGGCCATTCTGGCCCTCACACGTCGCCACCCCAGCACCCTGACTCCTCCTACGGCATTTATTTGGGGCGGATGGCCATTCCGGCCCGCACACGTCACCACCTCAGCACCCTGACTCCTCCTACGGCATTTACCTGAGGCGGATGACCATTCTGGCCCTCCTGGTTTCCCAGAACCTGGCGTTACCGGACTCCTTCGAGTGCCCGCCAGTATTTCGCGACTTACGGCGCGCGATCCAACTCACTTCTTGGCATCGCGGAATGGACCCAAAAAAACAAACGATCTCATCATCATCTAACTCCCATTCTCCTGGAAACACAACTTTCTCCTTCCGAACTAAATATTCCCACCGAAACCGGTCTATACATCTGAGACCTTTGCCATCTTTTGTTAAAAGGGTCTCCTCTTAGTTGAATTCCCATTCAACTCCACCTCCTTTCCCCCATCACCCGTCGGTGCAGCAGACCGTGTCGGCAGGCGTAATACGCACAGGGGCGTGGCACGCAATGTCTCTTCCTCCTCGCGGTATCCCTTTTTTGGGGGGCTCTGTCATGACCCTTCATTTCTTTAATGAGAGTGTCTTGCCGTCCGAGCTACCCTCCTTTGGCAATTAAACAAGGAACACACACCCCAAAGGCATGTCCCTCCAAAGTGTGGTCGGACCAAGTAGACCCTGATCCAACCATACCATTTTCCAGACCTCGCTCGTTTCCGCGGGTTTGATCTGTTACCGAGTTATGAAATTGTCACAGAAGTCCGAGGCACACCTTATCAGGTGGTGGATGCGTTTTCTCTGTCGCTTTCCGTACACAAATCATTCAAATTTTGCGCGGCCGTGACGTTTTGTCAGGGAATGTTTTGGAGCCTGCCCAGGACGTCAATGTGACGTTCGTGACCCATTTCAGTCTTTGGCTTATAGCCTTCTCTGAGGCCTCGGTCGGCGACCCGTGTAACGGACTAGCATTATGGTTGGACAAACTTTTTGAGATTTCTTTACTGGTTTTTCCACAAATTAACTTTCTGATAAAATGTACTTAATCTCATCGTTTTGCTCGTGGGCTGTCTCGACAGCTCAACGATAAAGGTTTTGAGGGTACGAGAGGGACCAACCGCCGTCATTTTGGGAATTTGGTGCCATTTTGGCCACGGCACGTACAGACATTTATTGGGATAGGCCAGTCCCAGAGGGTCACATAGGTATTTCACTGCTCATGGGTACGGGATTTCTTCATAATTGTATTACAGATCCTTGTGTGTGGGTTCCCTTAGACTGTTCGACCCACGGTGACGATCCATGCCGCTAGTGGTCCATCCTTTACTACTCCCGATCTTAAGGAGGGAATTCTCCTTCCCTTAAGGTCTCTATGGAGGGCACTTAAATAATGGCATGCTGTACTCGATGACTATCAGGTCTCCTCCGAAACATTCGACATGCAGGCCTCCGCTCCACTGGCTCCCACCCGCCCTTCCCCTTTCATTACACCCATGCTCATGCACTCACTCTTACACTCTGTCTGCTTGCATGCATTAAGCCAAATTTTCTCCACCCTCCCAAATTTTGCCCCTCAGTGGCGTCGATTATGCTCCGTAGAAGAACTAACGGGCAGGTACATGCGATCCCTTTTTAATTTCTTTCTTTCTCGACAACTCGGCCTACCCGTGCTGGCAGGGAGCGGGTTCTCCTCCCTACTGTCTCCCAAGGCTACTGCCCCACATTCTTCCTTGTGTCTTACTGGCCCTCAGCGGGCCGGCAACTCGTAACTTCCCCAGTGTATGGCAGCATCAGCCATCCACAGGTGGTTTTGTATAAAACCGGACGCGCGGAACTTCTTAACCACGTTTCACTGACCACCCCTTTTGAACACTGCCGGTGACGCCTCCAGTGCGTCGCGCGGTTTAGCAGAAGATTTGTCGTTGTCTCCGCCCGGTGAGTACCATTAACAATTCTTATCTTTCTATTCTGATTCGGTGATTCGTAGGGAACATCGGGGTAGTTTCTCCACTGGTGTGCAATTATATCGTCGTACGTATCCCTGGCGATGGGGATTCATCTCGCCTTCACTGTGCCCGTTCCACCGTTGGCAGTGGTTTTAGTCAGATTTGGCAGTGATTTAATCATGTGAGCGTCGACGTAAATGACGCTTTTGTTTCGTAATTGGGTTCGTTTGTCTCGTTCGGACACGGTAAAAGATTTATTTAAAATCATAGAAGTGAGAAGACTGAAGTCTAAAGAAAATTCAAACCAACCCTCTTTGCAAACCACCCTGCTTAGCATCCCGCGAACCTAACCTAAACTGCCAAACCATAAATCGGACCAAGACCAAGATAGAAGACCATTGAAGTTGGGCGTCCTGGGCCCAAGAGGCTATACGCCCTAGTCCACCAACAACAACAACGATCAGTTTGTCATCAATGGTATTCAGTTACCCTTTGTCCCCCCTTAAAGGACGTAACTGCTGTACATCGTCATGAGAGATTATCGAAGAACCCTTATTTTTCCGGGGTCTCATGATTAAAACAAAGGTCCTCAGCCAAGAAATAGCATAACCAGTGGGTGACGTAATAGACCTTCACGCTAGTCTGGATATCAATGAAGACAATGATCTGTACTACTTAGGCGGCACCAATGACGTCACCAAAAGGGAGATTTTGTTTCTGTCGCTCTGTGCGGAATCTTCCAAAACTTTACCTTTTCTGATTACTGTAATCAGCACGAAAATGGACAGAAATTGGAAAGGTCACTCAAGGTAACTTAGAGAAAGTGGACTGAACTGATTTAGTTTGGCTAAATAGTGTTTTTTTTCAGTTATTCTTTAAATTGGTGTCTTCTTCTTGGCAAGTTGAGATTATAGACAGTCGCTTCTTGCTGGTTTGATTTACCTACTGAGTGCCTTATTCTTTTGATTTAAATCTGTATCATGACCCACTGGTCTGCTATGCTATTTTTGGCACTGGAGGAATTTGTTGGTTGGGATACCTCGCCTATTGTTTCCTCATAGTAGGTCTGCCTGTGGAGTTTTTGTTTTGCCCCCTCTGTACCTTTCCAGCAACCTGTTGAGGGTAGTGCTGCAAACTCTCCAAACCCTCCTTTTCTTTCCTCCCTTATCTCATTGCCTTTCTCAGGAAGGTCATGATCATACTCCCAACCGCAGGTAAATTTATCCCTTGATTGTTCTTAGTGCAAAACCCTTTCCCAGGGAGGGTTAAATGTTTCCCAGTGGCCTTGTCATACTCGCCTAGCCTCCAATTTCCCTCCCAAATCAATGACACTAGCCAGGCCCCACTCCCTGATCTAATGAGTCCCAGTGAGTGTAATTACATCTTCTGATGCTCAGTTGAGGTATCCTTCCATACCATTCTCTTATTTCAGCTTCAGCACACCCAAGATCCGCCACACATCGCTGGATATGGTCCACTCAAGTGTGTTTCTGGAGGACTGTCTGGCACCTAGAGCTTTCCACTGACCGTATGGAGGCTGGTGTCCAAGAATCAGCTACTTGCAGGGAGTATGGTCTTTTTCCATTTTGTAAAACCACTTTCTAGCATACTGTTTCTTACCCTTTTGGAGGATATATAGGTTAGCCTTTGTCTTAGAGCTGAATGAATATAAATAAGGGTCATCTGCCTCCTTACTGTTGCATCGGTCCTTACCCAACGAGATATTTCCTTGCTGATCTGCCAGAAAGCGGGATATGTCCGCGCCTGCTGCACTTGTCAATTCCTGACTCCCATATGTATGTATTGTATTGTGTGTATATATGTGTGTGTGTGTGTGTGTGTGTGTGTGTGTGTGTGTGTGTGTGTGTGTGTGTGTGTGTGTGTGTGTGTGTGTGTGTGTGTGTGTGTGTGTGTGTGTGTGTGTGTGTGTGCGTGCGTGCGTGCGTGCGTGCGTGCGTGCGTGCGTGCGTGCGTGCGTGCGTGCGTGCGTGCGTGCGTGCGTGCGTGCGTGCGTGCGTGCGTGCGTGCGTGCGTGCGTGCGTGCGTGCGTGCGTGCGTGCGTGCGTGCGTGCGTGCGTGCGTGCGTGCGTGCGTGTGTGTGTGTGTGTGTGTGTGTGTGTGTGTGTGTGTGCGTGCGTGCGTGCGTGCGTGCGTGCGCGCGCGCGCGTGTGCGCGTGCGTGTGTGTGTGTGTGTGTGTGTGGGAATGAGTATTGGTCGGGATGATAACACGACACTCGGTCGCTCTCTGAACCCCTAGCGGTCGGGACTCGTACCTGACCTTCTCTGATCCTCCGCTAGATGGCAGGGGCGTTAACTTCACAGCTACCCAGCCTATGGGACGCCTCTGAATCCCCTAACTGCTGTTTCATCCACCGGGCCTTTCATTATTCACCGGGCCCTTTGACACTTATCATCGCATGTAAGTAATTCCCACCCCCCTTCGGTTCTCGAGGGGTTTGTTGATATATGATTGCTACCAACGAGATCACGGAAATCAATTTCAGTTCAGATACAGTTATCGTTACTTTGTCTCTGGCGAATCAATCTTATTGGCCAAAACAGTATAATACACACAAATTTTAATGTTAATTTTCTGTCGTTCGAACTCTTTTCGGCACATCGGCATATACGTAATATCCCCGAAATTAGTTATTAAAATAAACCTCCTTTTTACTCGAACCTAATCGAACATCTTATATACGTCCTTAATTTGTAATTGACCATGTACTTTTCCGTTCTTTTCAGATGCACTGGCGGAATTCATTTTTAGCCGATACGGTCTAGTCATTGGGACCACTTACGGCCCTGCTGCGCATGCGCAGTACGCCCAGGGCGTGCCACCGGCCGAAATGGATTCGGTCCGGCGGGCCATCGCCCAAACAACCGGGAGCGCCCACACCGCTCGCTATCCGGAGTAACCCCGCTCCAGCCGGTTCGGTGCCACTATCGTGTGGGTACTCGGGTGACCGATATAAGACTCGATCAATACATTCCTGTTCTGACCCGAGTCTGTGTTACTGGAAGGGAGAGAGAGAGAGAGGAGAGAGTAGAGAGAGAGAGAGAGAGAGAGAGAGAGAGAGAGAGAAGAGAGAAGAGACGAGAGAAGAGAGTGAGAGAGAGAGAGAGAGAGAGAGAGAGTAGAGGAGAGAGAGAGAGAGAGAGAGAGAGAGGAGAGAGAGAGAGGAAGAGAGAGAGATGAGAGAGAGAGAGAAGAAGAGAGGTGAGAGAGAGAGAGAGAGAGAGAGAGAAGAGAAGAGAGAAGAGAGAGAAGAGAAGAGAGAGAGAGAGAGAGAAGGAGAGAGAGAGAGAGAGAAGAGAGCAAGAGAGAGAGAAGGAGAGAGAGAGAGAGGAGAGAGAGGAGAGAGAAGACGAGAGAGAGAGAGAGAAGAGAGAATTAGAGAGTAGACGAAGACGATAAGAGGATGAACGGGCGAGATAGAGGGAGGGAGAGAAAGCGATAATTGTTTATGAGCCAATTCGAATGGGATGTCTGGTTTCTGAGAACTTCTCGAGACGCCGAAGGGATAATTTGGACGGCAGCGTATTGTCTCCTGCGCTGGCCGGCGCACACACCCGCCGGCCATCAGCGTCCCAAGTACCTCCTTCCTCCCCGTCCGTGGTCACTTTTGTCCGGCTCGGCGCTGTTTTATTTGTGACAGGGTGAGTTTTCCCGGCGGGACCGTCGAAAACCCCACCTGCCAATTGGCTCGCGCCCGGGAGGAGCGGCAAAGTTCCACCGCTCTCACCTCAGCTCGCCCGACCTCACCTGACCTCAATCAGGATGCAACTCCGGGTTTTCCGTTATCCATATTGTAGACTGCCCGCAATTTCATGTAATTTTTAGCAAATAACCATTTCTTAAAATTATTCCGAAACCACTGTTGAGACCAACCCATATTGCAAACTACAGGTCGCACACTAAAATGTGCAGGATACGGTTTGGGTGATTCTAGTTAATTTGAGCTCGGATTGAACCAAAACCAGATTAGATAGTGTGCCATTCAGTTGTAGTAGCAAGCAGCACTCTCAACCTTCAGTTCCCCGATAGGGACTCGTCCTATGATTTTTGTTTATCCGGCTGTAACTAACCCAATTGTGGCTCCACTGCGACCACTGAACTAAATTGTGAAAATCGTGCTGGTGGTGGTATTTATTTGATCGTCAGTTTTGACGTCAACAATTTATATTTTAATAAAATCTGGTGAATATTTTATCTTGTCGGCTTTCGACTCGACAAATTATGCACGCACATGAAAACATGTCTGGTCGATTTAATAATAACTGGCTTCGCTTGAGTAGTTTACTTGACGCAAAATCCTCTCCTGGAGTTGCGATAAGCCGAACCCTCTCGCTGTGTTCTTAAAAGTTGCTTCTACAAAATCTGCTATCCCGGGTAGCCACAGCGTTGCTGTTAGCATTATCTTGAAATCACGAGTTGCCTTGACATAAATTATCACATCCAGAATATTCGTCAAAAGTTGACTTCTACAAATATTGACTTAATTTTAACCACATCAAAATATATCTTCACACGTTGACATTCCATCAAAACCCTGACAATTAATTTATCACATCAAATATTCTTCAAAGTTGACTTCTATAAAATCCTTGACAATAATTTCTACTCCATAATCCAAATATTTCAACCGACAGATTCCAAACCGCTGCAACTGCTAGGCTATCAACCGCGAAAGTTGCTTCTACAAAATCTGCTATCCCGGGTAGCACAGCGTTGCTGTTAGCATTATCTTAAAATCACGTAGTTGGCGCTTTGGACATCAATTAAATCACATCTAAATATTCTTCAAAGTTGACTTCAACAAAACCTTGTACATTAATGTATCACAGCCCAAATATTCTTCACAGTTGACGTCTACAAAATCTTGACATTAATTTATCACATGAAATATTATGACAACTTAACATTTTTTTGTCCGTGCACCTGGTGACGATATAATCACAAGAGATGGAATCACAGACAAACCAATTATACGTTGAGTTATCATACCTGATCACCTAACCTATACGTTGCAGTCCTTGGTAATAATTTCGATGCCTCTGAAAATGATAACTGGGTTGAAATTGTTACCACCAGGGATCGGCAAAGCCCCCGGTGCATATTAGCGATGCGTACACCGCCGAATGAACGGACCGTCCGCTCGCACCGACCCCCGAATTTGTAAGCCCACAGTCACGGGCCAACATGACAGTTTCTTCCGTGGGGAAGGGAGTTATATCCCATAGATATGAATCACGCAATAAATGCTCTGGGCTGAGGCTAAGTAACGAGTTTCTAATTGCTGGTCCTTGTCTCGTTGCCGACCTACCCATGTAAAGATTTTTGTTATCACCGTCACCAGTTGTATTGGCTTTTTGTAATGGCATGCCGAATGAGAGAAGTCACACTACCATAAACAACAACTCTACCCCAAAACTCCACCTACGACTCATTCCTTGACCCGCACAGAGGGTGTCCTCACACGGACCTCACACCGACAGTCACCTCATACGACACCGGCGCATTTCACAGTCATATACGAACCGGGCGCATTGCACAGAGAGACCCGGGCCTCCTAATTACCCAACGAGAACTCCCCCTCCCGACCCGCCGGATACAAAGCCCCCGGAATTTTCCCTTCCCAGAAACCATTTTGCTGTAGGTCACGCGGGTCACAGTTACGGGAGAGACACGTTTTACGGGGTGGGATGAATGGTAATTTACCACGGTAGACATAATCAC
>JAXIVJ010008628.1:5000-54661 GCA_036785665.1 Chirona hameri
TCATTTGGTGCTGGTGAAAATTGAGGTACCTTCTATCTTATCAGTGGCATATCACATGACATAGTCCATACTCTAATCGTTCATATTGGTTATTGGCCAACGCACCGTGCAACCCCACCAATCACCATAATACGCAGAGCAGATTTGTATGTACAGGTGGATTTTTATATGAACATTTTTGACTTTGGTACATATCATAGTCGTTATGACATAGCAACATCTAATTAATTGCCGAGGATGTCTTAACTCATCCATTAATTACCCGAATCTGATCACCAAACACTGTTTAGGGAACAACGCCTTCCTAGCACTGGCTGCCCTGACGACTAAAAAAATACAGAATACATACGCCCGATATGAAAGCTCAACTACCAAGGAACCAACGATAGCAAAATAAAACCGTATCATTTAGCGGGCAAACATTAGGATACATACTACATACCTGCCTATATACGGCGGCGTGCGGGGCGGGGCACAGCGGGGCAGGTCACTGGTTTTGAATGTTTTTTATCATGACTGTTCGCTGGTCGCATATAACACCTGCTGGCGGTGACGAAGCCGGCTGCAGATGAGCCCGTGACGCTGCTCCTCCCCGAAAACCGCAACAGCAGCCTCCGTCACCACCTTCACCGCACGCTCCACCGCCACCGTGTGCACCGGGTAGGCCCCGACTTGAAGCGGCGGGGGTGACGAGACTCGTCAGCTTCTCGTCACAGAGCTCAGACATGAGCGGCGGTTCACTCACCAGGTCCGTCTCCCAGTCGAACAGCTCGGTGATGCTGGTCGCAGCGTAGTTGATGACCGGGAGCGTGTACGGGCTGATTACTGGCTGGTTCTTCTTCCGGCACATGGGCGCCATATAACCTACCAGTTTTGTTATTATGGCCCATAAGCCATAATAACAAAATCATCATCATCGTCTTCCAGCCAGAGGCGCAGCCAGGGGTGGGGCTATGGAGGCTAAAGCCCCCCCCCCCGTCGCGGCTAAGAGGGTCCCATCTCGGGTCTGAAAGAGGCCCATCGTGGACTCAGAAAGGGCCCATTTCAGGCCTGATAAAACCCAATTTAGCCTCAGAAATCGAGCATCTCAGGTCTAGAAAGGCCCATCTCAGCTCTCAGTCCCGGGAAGGGCCCATCTTAAGTCCGGAGAGGGCCAATCTTGGGCTCAGAAAGGGCCCATCTCATGTCTGGAAAGGGCCCATCTTAGGCTCTGAATGGGCCCATCTTAGGCTCAGAATGGGCCCATCTCAGATTTTGAAAGGGCCCATCGTGAACTTTCACGACCTGAAAAGGTAATTATTTATTCGTATCTGGTAAAAAAAAAGTCCAAAAAAGTTATTAAAAAATGACGTCATGAATTGCTTACACGTAGGGAGCACTTAGGGCTCACTCAGTCAAAAGTAGAGATATTTCTTTGAAATTTGGTTTGAGTATTGTCCATATTCAGTTCTTTCACATATATTCTGTTTTTTAACATCTTTGAAAATTTTGATTTTGTGGTGATTTTTCCATTTTTGTTTTCATTTTGGGGGTCAAAAACCCAAAATGTTGAAAATCCGAGAATTCCATTTTAAAGAAAATCACATTTTATATCTTTACTTATTTGCGTTTGCAATTTGGTTCTAAACTCTGTTTTTTACGATTTTTCAAACATTTATCGTTTTTCCACCAACATGACGTCATCAAAACATCATTATTGCCCAAATTTCGCAACTAATTTCAATGAAATTTTTAGAGCATACGTATAATTGTTGTATACTTAGCTACTGAAAGTTTCAGCATGATGCGCGGCATGTCTGAACAGTTATGCAAGAAAAACCTCAGGTGGGGTCGTTTTAGGAGGGCGAGGGTTAAGGCATTCATCTCGAACCAATATCAGTGATCGAAGAAGGTGAAATCGCTTAAAAGTGAGGGGGAAGTTATCATTGTTTGGGGCCTCCACGCTAAAAGTTGGGGCATATGGTCCCTGCCCCCTTCCCTATGCGAGGTCGTGGATTAATAGTTATTATCCCAACTTCAAGGTATTCATCTCAAACCAATATAGCAGTGATAAATGAGGGATAGATTGCTCAAAAGTAAGAGGGCCAGTTATCATTGTTGGCCCAGCCTAAAAGTGGAGAACTATGGCCCCCCAGTCACCGTTCCTACGCCTATGATTGCAAATTTGTGAATTAACTATTATTCTGCCAACTTAAAAGGCATTCATATCGAACCAATGTTAGGGAAGAATTATAAATCGCTCAAAAGTAGGGAGCAGTTAATATTGTTGGATCCCCATTCCCCACCATAAAAAGTGGGGCTAGGCCTCCCCGCCCTCCCCCCCCCCGTGTTTACACTTGTGGGTTATGGTATTGCGAGGTTGTAAATTCATCAATATTTTGCACATTTAAAGCATTTATATCGAACAAATATCAGCGATCGGAGGAGGAGAAATCGTTCAAAAGTGTGGGGGGGGGGGGGGCAGTTAACATTGCTGCCCCCCCAGCCTTAAAGGGGAGGCATGCCCCCCCCCCCCTCCGGCCCCCCGCGTTCCTAAGCCTATGGTACCAACCAAGGCAATTGCTGGGCGAGGTTGATACTCACCGACTTTCCGTGTATAAATATTGTTTTGTTAACAAATGATGGTATGAAAGTAATATTTACAAATCAAAGCAATCGAAAAAATAATAGTTATTCGGTATTTACTTGAATAAAGGTCGGTTTCCGTCGTTGCGATTACAGCGACACCTGCAGTGATATGGTGGCGCCATCTGCATGGAATGAATTCAACTTCGGGATTCTCTCAGGAGACCATCCACTGTTCTCAACAGCTGACTTCAAATACATCCGCGGGTTCGATCCTCGATCGGGACAGACTTGTCTTATTCTTTGACTGCCTGATGGTCTCAGACATAAAATGGTCAGCTGGAGACATATTTACTCTCAACAACCAACGCCGGAGACCATGTAGATTTCTCAAGCAAGATCATCCACTGAAAGGTCTCGAAATGGAAACCGTGCGGGTTTCTCAGGGAAGAGCATTCTGCAAAAGTTCTAAAAAGTGTTTCTGAGTGTGGTGGGTGTTCGGTGTACCTAAAGTTGCACATGTCAGGACGACACAAATACCACTCTTCAGGCAGGAAATTGTGCCCAAGTTTAGGTGCCCATTACGGCAACAAGTGTAAACATTTATAGTCATTGCCATACGTCAAAGAAAGGCGCATTTCATGGACTTTGAGGTGTTGCGCTTACAATTGTTATATGTGAAACGAAAAATGTGTTTTATTGGTGTGAAGCTTACGTCGGCTCCGTAGTACACATTATACCGTACGTTATCTTTACGCATCTAAACTAAACTCACTAAACTCACCAAAACTCACCACTCAAAACTACCACCATTTGATAGCCCAAGACGTGCTCTACCGTAAGGCACTCACGATTCGTGCTTATATTTGCTTTCCTTGGAGTAGCTCAAATGAATGGGCCCGTGCCGGCGTTCCTCATCCCGCTGTGCCGGCGTGGGCCAAAAAGGTCAACATTTAAAATGCATATATTTAAATCAGAAAGGCATGTTCTTAGACCAGTTTTGTCTCAGAAATACTGCGCTGCCATTTACTTGTCTGTATCTGGCCATTAAAAGACACAAAAAAACAATTTCAAAATATGAAGTAATGAGTTACCCTTACTTTAGATGCCATAAGTCAGTCAAAAATGGTGATATGATTTTGAAATTTGGTATGGTAGTTGGCCATATCAGGTTCTCAGTCTTGTGTTTAAGAAAAAATAATGATTTTTTGGGCACTTTTCCACATGTATTATTATTATTATTATTATTATTATTATTATTATTATTCTTTTTCTTTTTTGGGGTAAACAAATCCCAAAAATCCGAGATAGCAAAGTTGTAGCCCTTTTCATTTGATATCTTTTGACTTTTTGGATCGCATTTTGTTAACGAATATGGCGTTTGTACGGTCCTTTAAAATTTAGTTGATTTTTGCGTCAAAATCGTGTGTAGTGATGTCACTAAATTTGCTATATCTATTTTTGTTGACAAAATTGCTTCATTTTTACACAGAAGACGCAAAATTGATGTATCAGAAGGTAACCTAAGTTTCATGTTTCATTCAAGTTTCATGTTGATAGCGTTATTGGTTTTTGAGCTATTACGAAAGTTCATCAGGGGGAGGGTCGTTAAACGCCCCCCCCCCCCCCGTCAATGGCGGGTTAACGGTCAGTGAGCCCACTTTAAGCTCATAATTGTTCCTTTGTGTCACTCATATATATGTCAATAGGTCCACCCAATGTGTCTCGCGTCACTCTATCGTCTCCCCTCCAAGCCTCACCTAAAAACCGCCTCAGGTCAACTGCAGTCTACCAAAATATTCGCAATGTTAGTAGCTTTGGGTATGCTGGATGGCTTGGCGATATTGCGCTTACTTACTAAGAAAACTAATCTCTGCCACATTTTTTTCCGATCTATCCCATGGTGCACTGGCCTTCGAAAATTGACCCTCCCCACATTCCTGAAGTCATTTGTATATTTCATATTCAGATTTTAGCAACCCTTGCAAAGAGCACAATAATGGGAATCATGTCTTTTGCGCCATCCCCTTGCCATATCTGTTCCCTGCTTTTGGTGACGTGTGCCGCGTGTGCGTCACGCTTTAAGTTTTTGTTGACAAATCGAGGTTTACGAAAAACGCCGTCAGAAGTACAGTTTTGAAGATAAATTCAATGGTAAGATGTGAAACAACTCACAACACACTGGGCTATCAAACTGTTTCTTTGATTTTTACATTTTCAACATGCAAAATTTCGATAAATTAAAAAAACGAAAGTGTTATTTTCAAGATATTTTCAAAAATGTCAACCGATTGCAAGAAACAAAATATGTATGGTAGCGACGTATATGATAAATATGTGTGCCAACTTCGAACATTCTATCGTCAAAAATGGCAGACTTAGGTATTGCCTTTGAAAGACAAAAATCGGCCACTTTGTACGGTATTTTCATATATACCATTTATTTCGGCAAATCCACGCAATGGTGGCTCTTCCTTGCCCTTCGTCAGATTATAAAATACATTGTAGGGACACGTGCAGACATTAGACATATTCACAGGTTAAAACCAGTAAAACGCCTTTTTGGGGGATGACCGAGCGGGCGCGCTCTGGTTAAGCTAAAACAGGTTTGAAATATGAAACGGTACGGGAGCACACGTGGTAATAACACATAGCCCTTTTAGTCCTTTTAGTCCTCTATAAAAATTGTCAGGCCTCCATGCATGCCAACATAAAAATTAAGTTTGATTAAATTGTTCATGATCTCCTTTCTCGAATCCGTCCTGAGCGCTGCATGCTTCAGCGTATACAAACGAAAGCTTATTACCGAGCGGGCGCGAAGCGCCCGTGATGTTTCTCGTCAACTTACTAGACAAATTTACATTTGACCCGGCCCGACCTGGCCCGGCCTGGCCCGACCCGGCCATACAGACACTTTTCGGACACTTTTTAATAACTTTGCAACCACTGCTCCGATTGAGATTGGGTTTTCACCATTGGATAGGTCCATCAAATCATTTTTTTTTGTATGGCGCGTTCTGATAGAAGTGGTACCACAGCGCGTGGCAGTTGGCACACGCGAACGTCGAAATGAACAAAAAACCTTGCAAAAATGATTCTTGATAAAAAATGGCTGTATTATTATAAGCATTAATTTATACGCTGAAGCATACAGCGCTCAGGACGTACTCCCTTTGGGCGGATTTGAGAAAGGAGATCATGAATAATTTAATACAACTTAGCTTTACCAGAGCGCGCTCGCTCGATCATCGCCCAAAAAGGCGTTTTACTGGGATACATAATGCCATTTTTGATCAAGAATTATTTTGCTTCATTTCCACGTTTGCGTGTGCCACGCGCTGTGGTACCACCCCTATCAGAACGCACTATACCAAAATCAAAATTGATTTGATGGTCCTATCTGATGGTGAAAACCCGATCTTAATCGGAGCAGTGGTTGCAAAGTTATTAGCTTCCGAAAAGCGTCTGTATGGCCGGGTCGGGCCGGGTCAAATGTAAATTTGTCTAGTAAGTTGACGAGAAACCTCACGGGCGGTTCGCGCCAACTCGGTAATGAGCATGATAAAAACGACAGAGACCATGACATGTGATGGTAACCAGGATCGCTCAGTCACCCGCATCCAGTAAAAGTCGTTTGTGAGCGCGATGGAAACATGCGACTGACATTGCGAGCATTTCCACCGGGAGCGCGTTGTACCACATAGGTCCACGATACAATAACCGGCGCCTCCCAGTCTCTGTCCTGACAGATGGCAGACGCAGATCATCATCTTGGCGGGTTCTCCGAACTCGTGCCTCGCGGTTTGTTTGGATGAAGGTTGAAATGGAAACTGGTGCATGATGCAAGCGAATTTTGCGTAGTAGTGCGAGCGTGTGATATTTGACAAGTTCCTCCGCACCAAGCCACCCCAGCGCCGCCTGGACGTCCGCAGACTGGCTGAACTTTCTTCTCCCTGATATCACCCGTGCGGCAAAGTTAAACACCTTTTGCATTATCTTGACGAGATTCTTTCGGCTATCGTTACCGTACACGGGGAGGCAGTAGCGGACGCGGAACATCACCAGGGCGGCTACGATGGTGGGGAGGATCTCGGCCGGAAGATAATGACGAATATGCGACAGGCCAATGAGGATCCCGAAGCATTTGTGCGTAATTTCTTGCACATGGGTGTCCCATTGAAGGTGGCGATCAAAGATCACCCCCAGATTGTTTACTTCTAAGACGGGTTGTATGGTACGCTCGCGAAATTTCACGCCGAAAGGTGTCATGTTCCGCATATTTTGTCTGCTACCAAAAGCTATCAGCTGAGTTTTGTCGGGGTTGACCTTGAATGAATTTGCGCGGAACCAAAGGTCGAGAGAGGAAAGCATACATTACCCATCATTATACCTTCCACTTCAAGTTGTATGGAATACAAAATATTTTAATATCCTTTATCGTATTTTAGACTGCACACTGGCCCATCAACATGCATTAGAATGCCTAATGGCCGTATTCGGCAGTCCCTTTTGGTCCCCCTGCCTGACGCAATTGGGCCAGATGATGAGTGGTGCAAATAATTCGGGGGCGGCACTTAACAAATCTGTTATATTCAGCTTCAAACAGCGTGTACCAACGTGTTGGTGTGCATAACGTGTTGGTGTGGGGTATATAAATAGGCGCTTTTCTTTTAGCAAGCTGATAAGCGCGGCTCACACGGGCAACACTATAACATAATATTGGGGCTTGGTTTACCAATGATCTGTGTGGATTTCATTTGGGCGTGTTATTTCGTCATAATATATTTGTCATGCAACTATATGCAATTAGGGAGGCTTTCGAGGCAGGCCTTCGTTGTGCCGGTGTGAGCTATTGTGTGGCCTTCATGTTGCATGCGGGGTTTCAGATCCGTACGTGAAAATAGCTCTGATGCAGAACGGCAAGCGGCTGAAGAAAAAGAAGACCAGCATTAAGAAATGTACTCTGAACCCCTACTATAACGAGTCATTCACATTCGAAGTACCATTCGAGCAGATACAGGTAAGAGTTGAGGAGACCCACGGCAGACTTGTAATAAGAGTTGAGACCAGTGTTCGTCACGGGCCCACCAACCCCCAGCCCAGCCCGGCCCCGGCCCATGAACACCAAACCCTGGCCCGGACCAGGCCCGGTCAAATTTATAGTATTGAGGCCCAGGTCCAGTCCGGCCCGTTCAGATTAAGCCACTGAACTCTATAACATGGAACGCGCATTGGCCGGAAGACTGGTCTAATGCCGGCCGCCATCTTGCCGGTACGAAAAAAGCGGCCGGGCGCGCGGCCGCTCGTGTTAAAGGATAGGGAGGCGGGTACCCCGGCTGACATTTGACAATATATTGAGCGAACTTCTTGTGGTAGCGCAATATGACTACCACTACAATGTTACAAATTGAATGGAGAATTATTCTAGGTGTTCATATTTTTTTTTTTCACGAACAAAATATGAACACCTGAAATCATTCTCCATTCAATTTAGAACGTTGTAGTGGCAGTCATATTGCGCTACCACTCGTAGTTCGCTCAATATATTGTCAAATATCAGCCGGGGTACCCGCCTCCCCATCCTTTAACCCGCGACTCCTTTAACCCGGGCGGGGGGGGGGGGCTATTCCCCCTCCCGTTATTTTGCAATAACTCCTAAACGAACACCAGTATCGTCACCAAACTTGCAGTACCTTCTCTCACATCAATTCTACACATGTTGGCAAAAGGAAAAATATGAGGTTATGATAGGTCAACCGGGAATGACGTCAGAGTGACGTCATGTTCTTCGGTTTTTGTTGCAAAATAATGGTTTGCGGAAGACGCTGTCAAAGGTACGATGTTTGAGATAAACTCAATTGTATTAAATCAAATTACTGACAATGGACCGGGCTATCAAACTGCAATCTCGGATTTTTGAGTTTTTTATTCAAAATTTTGAGAAATCCAAATACATTTATTTTTGTTTTTACCAAATTTCAAGACAAAATCAGAATTATCCAAACACCGGAATATATGTGATCGAGACGTGTGCGGTGAATATGTGTACCAAATTTGAAGTCGATATCTTCAAAAATGTCTGACTTATGACGTTTTTGCTTTTTACCTCTATTTATATGGAACAAACAATTTTCTAAGGTCATTTTTCGCGTTCTAGACGAAAACTCAACCCATAAACATGTGTTACAACGCCTAATGACCGTAATCTGCAGTTTAACCTCGTGACTTCTGATGACCTTGACCTGACCGAAGGTCATAAACAGCTTAGAAAGGTACTTAGAAGTGTCAGGCACACGAATCATACCGATTTATCGACAGCTTATGCGTTTAATATCGCAATTTTGCGCGACAATTCCATCCATCGAGACCTTTTACACGGTCAAACATTTTGTACTTGACCTGACCTGTGACGTCATCGGTGACCCTGAGGTCAACAATATTATATTTCCCCCGATACATTTCCCAGGGCTATCGAATGCCGTTTGAATTTTTACATTCGGTCCAGTAGTTCCGGAGATCCGAGGGGGGCAAAAAATAGCCCCCCCAGTAAGTCCCGTTATGAAATATACCCCAGTAACTCGCGGGTTAACACGGGCGGCCGCGCGCCCGGCCGCCTTTTTGGTACCGGCAAGATGGCGGCCAGCATTAGACAGCCCGGCCCGTAGGGGTTCACGGCGAATGCTTCCCCGTGGATTAAGCATATACATATTTTCACAAAATTTGCAATCACTATCCTAGCATATTTACTTGTATACTGTAAATGTAAAACAATGAACCAACTATGCTAACCAAAAACAAAACAAAAGCCACAGTCACAGCAACAATGTGTTGCTGTGGAAGTGAACTGCTGGTAAAAATATTTTTCAGCTCTGACCTGAGCTTCACCATTATCAGCCCAGGCCCGTCCAGAGCCCGATTATTTCCTTAAAGTTGAGGCCCAGCCCAGGCCCTGCCCAGGCCCAGCCCAGGCCCAGCCCAGGCCCAGCCCAGGCCCAGCCCAGGCCCAGCCCAGGCCCAGCCCAGGCCCAGCCCAGGCCCAGCCCAGGCCCAGCCCAGGCCCAGCCCAGGCCCGGCCCATGGCCCATAGGGCCCTCCCAGCCCGTGACGAACTCTGGTTGAGACCCACGGTAGACTTGTAATAAGAGTTGAGGCCCACGGCAGACTTGTAATATAAGAGTTGAGACACATGGCAGACTTGTAATAAGAGTTGAGACCCACGGCAGACTTGTAATAAGAGTTGAGGCCCACGGCAAACTTGTAATATTATAAATACACGTTTAAATTTAACTATATGAGTTAACACTTAACGGCGGTGTAATTTGCTCGAAGAAGAAAAAGCTTAGCTAGCATGGGTTCTAATGGCAACACTCATGCTACCATTTTGTAATGTAACAAACTCCATGCAAAAGCAAGTTAATAAATAGTGCGTAGAATGATGAAATGCATACGTATTACGTGCCCTGCGATAAAATGCGCTGAATTTGTAGTGCACTGTTGACTGTTGTAATGCATATTGTGAAGTATAGCGATTGTGTGATGTGGTTAGTGCCTCTCTGTACATTGCACGTTTCGGTCAACGTTTTGTGAATGTGTTCGTTAAACAAGCGTGTGCGCGCGTAAATGTCTGATTGTCATATTAATTAGAGGAAACCAGTCTTTTCTGCCAAATAGCTGTGAGCAGTGAATGGGCTAATAAGGGGTATTTGTAAGTTTTGAAATGGTAAATATGACATTGGTTTGGCTAACTTATCAAGATATACCTCAAAAGCAATTTTTCGAAAGCAAAATATTACAAAAACATAGACTCGCATTTCAGTATAGATTGCAAAAGTGGCACACATTTCGAAAGTGGCGCATGCTGTTATTGCATTGGGCCTGTTCCAATGGTGCCTCTAACCTCCTCCAAGTTGATCCAACTTGCAACTGTCCTATCCTATTACACAGACAGTTGCACCTCCAAGTTGCTCCAACTTCCAAGTTGCTCCAACTTGCAACTGTCTGTGTAATAGGATAGGACAGTTGCAAGTTGGAGCAACTTGGAGGAGGTTAGAGGCGCCACGGTAACAGGCCCGTTGTGTGCTTCGAAAGAAGATGAGCCGCCTGGCGCCTGACTATGGCGGCCGCGTTTGTGTGAGCTCCGTGTTTTCGCTGTTTTTACCGTGCTTCTCGTGAGCGTAGTACAGTGTAACTGCACCGAGACCGAGGTTTGGACAGTGGGTACCGATACAGAAGTGTCACGAAAGATGCATAGTGACATAATAGTTAAGTTTTGTAACATCTAAAACGCTGTGGGTTTATGGTCAGTATGACCGAGTTTTTTACTTTCTGGGCTGCGATTATCACCAGTGAGCCTGACATTGATCATGGTTGTGTCGCTCTGTTGTCGCTCGATGTCGCTGAGTGCTCAACGGGCTCGCACTAAAAGCTGGAGTTTTCGCAGCAGTTGGCCGCCAGGGACCGCTAGTGAGCCAGGGTGTTATGACGTCGCAGGCGATTCACTTTATTCAAGACAATGCTGTCTTTTTAATAGATAATGTGCCTGTTCCCGTGACGCCTCTAACCTCCTCCAAGTTGCTCCAACTTGCAACTGTCCTATCCGATTACACAGACAGTTGCAAGGGAGCAACTTGGAGGACGTTAGGAGGTTAGAGGCGCCACTGGAACAGGCCCAATGCTACATAATGCTGTCTATTTAGCGTTAACTGGTACCATTTACTTGCGACGTCATAACACCCTGACTCACTAGCGGTCCCTGGCGGCCAATTGCTGCGAAAACTCCAGCTTGTAGTGCGAGCCGCTCAACGGGAGGAGTCCCGCTGCGTGCGGCCGCACTACTGGTTTCGGAAGAGGCTACGGCTCCGCTCCACCGATCGGAGTGAGCTATCGTGCTCCAACAGGTTCCACTGACCCGACCTAATCTTGTGGCGGGTCATATGGGCCTGTTCCAGTGGCGCCTCTAACCTCCTCCAAGTTGCTCCAACTTGCAACTGTCTGTGTAATAGGATAGGGCAGTTGCAAGTTGGAGCAACTTGGAGGAGGTTAGAGGCGCGACGGGAACAGGCCCTATGAGGGCAGCCCCAGTTACTGCGTAGCCGTAACTAGGGCTTGTAACTGGGGCTTGACTGATCAGGGGCGGCTCCAGGCCCTGGTCAGAGGGGGGCGGCGGTACCGCAGCCGGAGCGGACCCGCGGCTGTTGTCCAGCCGCCACGGTTCGTTGGAAGGTGTCGGAGGGCTAAAAAAATGAGAGTCATGCCATTCGAAAGCTTACCTCATGAGGATCTCAGATATATAATATTTTTGAAATCTGCAAGTTTTTTTTTGCAAATGTCATTTTTGTCGAAATCTCGGAACTTTTCGGATGACCGATGCTACCGCTTACGTCAGGACAAAGAGGCTGCCAAATGGCATATGTGCAAACTCGTTACAGTCTGTAGAACAACCTCTAACTGATAACTGAACCTCGTGCTGTTGATATAAGCAACAATCACCAGCGATAGTGAACTGCCCCCAATAGCTGCCGTACGACTCACCTCTCCCGCTCCCGTGCACGCCTGATCGACCATCGCGACCCGCCCGCGCAGCGTCGGCCGTCGCCGACCCCCCCCCCCCCCTACGGAACTGTGTTTTGGTAAAATGTGGGCGAACCTTGCGTTGGAATGTGAAATTTCGAGTTAATGCTCGTGGTCGGCCCAGTCCTCCACAAAGACATGGAGCGAGGCCCAGTAGAGACCAAGCCCTAGAAAGGGCATACATTCTGAGTTTCCGGGTATTTTGCATTATTTAGCCTCTAACCAGCGTGATGTAACGCTCCCGATTGGAGCGCGCCGCCAGAGGCCGTACGCACTCGGCGTGCTGGGCGGGGCTACCGGTTGGTGCGGCGCGCTGACACGCCACCGCCGCCCGGCCACGAGCCGACTGGCAGCTGACCTGGGTCGGTACAGTCTCTGGCAGCGCGCCCCGAACGGGAGTGATACACCACGCTGGTTAGAGGCTGAATAATGCACAATACCCGGAAACTCATGAGAATTTATACCCTTTCCAGGGCATGGTCTCTACTGGGCCTCGCTCCATGTCTTTGTGGAGGACTGGTCCGACCATATGAACTTGAAATTTCACATTCCAACGCAAGGTTCGCCCACATTTTGCCAAAGCACAGTTCTGTAGAGGGGGTCGGCGGCGGCCGGCGCTGCGCGGGCGGGTCGCGATGGTCGATCAGGCGTTCACGGGAGCGGGGGGAGGTGAGCCGTACGGCAGCTATTTGGGGCAATTCACTATCGCTGGTGATTGTTGCTTATATCAACAGTACGAGGTTCAGTTATCGGTTGGAGGCTGTTCTACAGGCTGTAACGAGTTTGTACATATGCCTTTGCCAGCCTCTTTGCCCTAACGTAAGCGGTAGCATCGGTCATCCGAAAAGTTCCGAGATTTCGACAAAAATGACATTTGCAAAAAAATCCCTCGACAGATTTCAAAAATATTATATATCTGAGATCCTCATGAGGTAAGCTTTCGAATGGCATGCCTCTCGTCTTTTGAGCCTTCCGACACCTTCCAACGAACCGTGTGAGATAAGCTTTCGAATGGCACCGACAGTTCGGTGTCCGTGACTGGTCTGCGGACAGCGGTGATGGAAGCGCTGCCGGACACTGGAGCGGACGTGTCCGTCGCTGGTCTGGACTTCGCCCATCGCATTGGAGAGATGAACGGCAATCTCCAGCCACCGACGACCCATCCTCGCGCCATTGACGGACACACGGCCCGCTCTCGTGGCAGTCTGCCAATTCATCCCCACCTGGGTGACGTCACAGTCTCCGACACGGTGCACATCATTACAGGGGTGCCCTGCCTCCTGCTCTCATGGAAAACCGCTCGGGCCCTCCGTCTGGTACCGACCGACTATCCACAGCAGATCGCCACCGTGGTTCTCCCAGCCACGCCGCCGCCCGAGTCTCCCCCGCGCGGTCTCCGATGTCAGCCGACACTCAATCATCGCGCCGCCCCGCCACGGGCGATAACCGCCGCCGCCGCCGCCGCCGTCGCTGCCCGCCGCGTCGACGACACATGTGCTGCCCCTGCCACTGTTGGGCAGACTACAGCGCCACCCACCACCACCGAACATAAAGCCTCGGTCGACAGCTCGCTCAACGAGTTTCCAGACGTGCTGGACGGTGTCGTCCGGCCGGGCGATGCCGGGTGAGAACTTCAAGATCCACCTTCGAGAGAACTCCACTCTATTCGCAGCGCGCGCACCGCGACGCATCCCGCTATCCCCCCGTGAGCCACTCCGTCAGGAGTTGGACAAGCTGGAGCAGGACGGCATCATCACCCCAGTGGTCGAGCCGACCGACTGGTGCGCCCCAATCGTGGTGGCACCCAATACAACCAGTGGCATTCGTCTGTGCGTGGACTTATCCAAGCTCAACCAGTCCGTGAAACGAGAGCTGTATCAGTCCAGCACGCCAGCTGAGTGCGTCGCGTCAATCGCGGCATCTGAGACCCAGTGGTTTAGCGTTTTTGACGCCGTCAAGGGCTACCACCAATGCCCTCTGGATGAGTCTTCCCATCTGACGACCTTCATCACGCCCTTCGGGAGGTATCAGTACCTCCGTGCGCCGTACGGCGTCTCGTCCATCAGCGAACAATACGGCTGCGGCGCCGCTGCTCTGCCGTAGCGTCTGTGACAGACGCCCTCCACAGCGCCTAACCGTCCGCTGGGACTCCACAGCGCCTAACCGTCCGCTGGAACTCCACAGCGCCTAACCGTCCGCTGGGACTCCAAGGCGCCTAACCGTCCGCTGGGACTCCACAGCGCCTAACCGTCCGCTGGGACTCCACAGCGCCTAACCGTCCGCTGGGACTCCACAGCGCCTAACCGTCCGCTGGGACTCCACAGCGCCTAACCGTCCGCTGGAACGGCCAGACTTACTAGATGTAAAAGTAAACACAGTGCAGTTCATTGATTGTTTCAGTTCGTTGTGTCCGTTCATTTGCTTGTTTCGTGTGTGTTAAGTGATAAGAGAATCACTGGGGGAGGTGTTTGGTTTCGGTTCACCCGGGTTGGCCCGCAGTGCGCCGGGCGCCACTAGCGCCACAGCGGCGGCTAGCGCCGAGGAGTCGGTTGCGTTTACACGCGCGCCCGTTGAGCACCTCCGTAAATAAACGGTGAAACCGAACAAGCTCAACGTTTTTTTTTCTCTCGATGGGGTGGTGGTAAAAGGGCCCTCAGTCTTGGAAAGAGGCCCTGACGCTCCGGGGGCCCATAAAACTGGCCGCGGGTACTACCCTGGCGAAATCCTGGATACGCCTATGACTGGTGGTGAGCTGTGTGCTGGTGGTGACGGTGGTGAGCTGTGTGCTGGTGGTGAGCTGTGTGCTGGTGGTGAGCTGTGTGCTGGTGGTGAGCTGTGTGCTGGTGGTGAGCTGTGTGCTGGTGGTGACGGTGGTGAGCTGTGTGCTGGTGGTGAGCTGTGTGCTGGTGGTGAGCTGTGTGCTGGTGGTGAGCTGTGTGCTGGTGGTGAGCTGTGTGCTGGTGGTGTGCTGTGTGCTGGTGGTGACGGTGGTGAGCTGTGTGCTGGTGGTGAGCTGTGTGCTGGTGGTGAGCTGTGTGCTGGTGGTGAGCTGTGTGACGGTGGTGAGCTGTGTGCTGGTGGTGAGCTGTGTGCTGGTGGTGAGCTGTGTGACGGTGGTGAGCTGTGTGCTGGTGACACTGCCGTGACTGTCGAGCAGAAGGTGCAGCTGGTGGTGACGGTGGTGGACTATGACCGGATCGGCACCTCGGAGCCCATCGGCAAATGTGTTCTGGGTTGCGTGGCCTCTGGCACGGAGCTGCGCCACTGGTCCGACATGCTCGCCTCGCCGCGCCGGCCCATCGCCCAGTGGCACACACTCAAGGACCCCGAGGACGGCGACAAGAAGGACTAAGACAGGTGAGAGATGAGAGGGCCTAAGATGAGGAGAGGGGAGTCTTTGAGGAGAGGAGAGACATTGTGTAATACGAATGAGCGTTACTTGTAAACTGGACCTTAACCCGGCATTGACTGGGGTCTCCAGCAGAACGCCATTGACAGGCAAGGGGGGGGGGGGGGGGGCATTAAACGGCCCCCCTAGTTATCTTCCGAACCAATAATCTCAGCGAGACGCGCAATGCGGCAATCGAAAGCTCTCAATGAGACGAATCTAAAGCATACTAAAATTTCAAACTAAGGTCAAATGTCAGCTAGCGGTCAGGTCAAAGGTCAAAATCGGCGTATTTGAGTTTATGGGCCATACTTTCCATCCAGAGCCTTCGATTACGACCAGGATCACCCAAAGTTCTGCCAAAGGTATGATACACATCCCGCATGAGCTTAAGTGAGGTTGTTGGCAAAGGTCAATGTCAGGTCACAAAAGGTCACTATGCTCAAAATATCTACGAAAGTCATGCAACGCCTGTTTTATGAGTTATTTTCCACGTATAATTCGATAGTGAGTCATTTTATCACCTGACTTCATTTACGTGAAGTAAATGTCAACTGCAGGTCAAGCTCAGGTCACCGAAGGTAAACAAAATTAAATTGATAAATCTAAGTACAAAAGGCAAGTTTCTAGACCAGTTTTGTCTCAGAAATACAGTGGTGCCATTTATTTGTCTATATCTGGTCAATACAAGCCAAAAAAGGAATTCTTAGATGTGACGTCATGAGTTACCCATACTTTGGATGCCATAAGTCAGTCAAAAATGGTGATACCATCTTGAAATTTGGTATGGTAGTTTCCCATATGTAGTTCTCAGACATATATTCCGTCTTTTTTAATATCTTTGAACATTTTGATTTTGTAGGCATTCTCACCTAAAAAAAAACGTTTGAATTTTTGGGTCAAAAAACAAAAGTTGCAAAATTCGAGATAGCCAGGTTGTAGTCCTTGCCGTCTGTTATCTTTTGACGTTTTTCGATTGCATTTTTCTCCAAATATGGCATTTGTACGCTTTGTTACATTTTAGCTGCTTTTGGTGTAAAATTGGTGTGTAGTGACGTCACTAAATTCGAAATAACTCTACTGTTTTCGACGAAATTGCTTTATTTTTCACAGAAGACGTAAACATGATTTAGAAGAAGGTATGCGAAGTTTCACGTTGATAGCGCTATTGGTTTTTGAGCTATTACGAGAATTCATCAGGGGGGGGGGGGGGGGGCGTTAAACGCCCTCCGTCAATGGCGGGTTAATCTAGTGTCAAGTTCTATGCGCACATGAGACGAGTGTGCAGTGTTATAGTTAGTCGTTAGATGGAGCGTCGTATGCCGACAGGAGCGCGGGATCCTAGGATCAGCCCTGATGTCCCGTCGAGGAGGGAAGCACACGCTGCGGCAGCGGGTCGCACACGTCACCCCGCCCCGGCGACAAGCACCACCCACAGACTGGTGCGGCGCTGGCCGGTGCCACCCCCGCGCGACTGTACGTGTGTGTCGGCCTGCGCTGGCCCTGTACCGGCGGCGCTGTACCGAGTAGTCGATGTGTGTGTGTGTGAGCAGCTGTGGCCGGCGGCATAGTGTCGGTGGGTGCCCGCAGCGCGACTTGGTTTGGTGGTGTTCCGCAACTAGGCGCAATCAGTTGGCAGTTAGCCGTGCCAAAGTGCGTGACGGCGCGCCTGGAGTGGTTGGGCGGCGGTGTCTGGCAGCTGCGGCCGCGCCGCGTACCGTCTGGACGACAGCCTGAGCGCCGCCCGCTGAGTTGATGTCGTGTCGGAGAGAGCTGCTCTCCCTGTCTCTCCCTGTCTCTCCTTCTCTCCCTCTCTCCCTCTCTCCCTGTCTCGTCTCCGGCCGGTGCCAGTCTGTTCGCAGCTCGGTGCCGCTCTGTTCGTGTCTGTCTGTGTGGCGCGGTCACTGTTTCCCATATCAGGGCCGCGGCCGCCGGACTGCGGGTTCCGGCGGCCGGGCAGCGCAGCCTGTACCGCGCCTGTAGTCAGTCAGCCGGGCTGCTGTATCAGTCATCACTGCTGTCCGAGTGGCGTCCTACCGTTCTTTTTATTGTGTGCCAGCGTTTGGAAAGCATTCTGGTTGCTGTTGCTGTTCAGTGGTAACCGTGGACGGCAGCCTGACGCGGCTCACGTACGGACCCGCTCGTTTCGTTATTTGTGATGCATATATCATAGCAGTTACCCTTCTGTACATACAACTTAGCGCATATGTATACACATGAATATATATATACAAGTTGTTTTGTCAGAAGAGCTATTAATCACTAGGTAGGTACACTGTAAGTAATGTGCGAAATAAAGTGAGAAGCGAACAGCAGTGGTCTCCTCAGCACTTGAGGCACATGTAACCCCAGTGTTTCATTAGGGCACATGTCGGGATTCTAAAGAGCAAGAGTGTACAATCACATGCCCTGCTGCCTCGTCCGCTGCCAGGCTCGATCGATAACAAACAGATGTCAAAGATAGCTCGGATATATTCACAGATAATTTCCACTTCAGAGCAATTCCATCAATCTGGTAAATAGACAACTAGCTCGTCGGGCAATCACGGTTAATGAAAGTTTATCGTCGCGCTGGTTCCGGCGTGCGGGCCGATTAGCGTCCCCGCACTGATATCCAGGTCTGTGGCCGACCCGGGCCACACGGACACCACCGCTGCTCCCTGCCTGTCTCGGCCGGGGGACAGCGTGGGGCGCCACACGGACACCACCGCTGCTCCCTGCCCGTCTCGGCCGGGGGACAGCGTGGGGCGCCACACGGACACCACCGCTGCTCCCTGCCCGTCTCGGCCGGGGGACAGCGTGGGGCGCCACACGGACACCGCCGCTGCTCCCTGCCCGTCTCGGCCGGGGGACAGCGTGGGGCGCCACACGGACACCACCGCTGCTCCCTGCCTGTCTCGGCCGGGGGACAGCGTGGGGCGCCACACGGACACCACCGCTGTTCCCTGCCTGTCTCGGCCGGGGGACAGCGTGGGGCGCCACACGGACACCGGCCGGGGGCGCCGCGGTCCCACACACACACACAACAGGGCAGCGGTGCTGACAGTGCGCCCGCGTTAACACCGACACGACATGAGCGGCCAGCACCGGACGACATGAAGCGAAGCCATGGACAAGCAGCGGCGCACCGCGATAGCACGCCGCGGCCACACGCCACTGTAACAACGGACCTCCGATAACCGGATCGGGATCGACCGCACACAATTTAAGCCGCAGTCTCTAACAGACTGGCAGAACAATCAAATCCCACAGACTGGCAGAGCATCAATCCATTTCAACAGCGGATTTGGCTAAGCTGTAAACTCGATTTTCCAACAGCTGCACTAGTGGCTGTGTGACTCGCAGTGTATCACACAACCTTGGACCGTGGCCGGGTCACATACGACCCGTGCCGGGTCACATACGACCCGTGCCGGGTCACATACGACCCGTGTCGGGTCACATACGACCCGTGCGGTGAGCGTGGGTTGGTCGTGCGTGTAGCGTGCTGTTCGGCAGCGGCCCGTGAGCAGTGCGTGCGGCGGCTCACCGATAGGACACAGCGTCCGCGAGCCGCCGACAGAATCCCGCCATCGGCCTCACAACTCAGCCAGCCATGCAGGCGACAAGTTAGACCGATACATCTCATCAACCATTTCAGGAGCCATCGGCTGGCTTGGTCCCCGTTTGGTCTCATACGCAATCCACAGATGTGTGGACTGGATAGGCTGTGTGGGTTGGACAATGGGCTAAGTTGGTGGCCTCTGTTTGGTCTGAGAGCCACGGCGACACTGTGAGCAGGGCCAGTCTCAGCTCCACTGGATCGCCACCACCCGCCAGGGCCGCTGGCGTCCAGTGCGCTCCCACAGATAGTCCACACAACGTGCAACTGACCTACATGGAAAAACAAAATCTCAAACACCTATTCAACCAAGCCAAACACAAGTGGACGCAGCAAAGTCGAAGAACTAAGCCGGCATAGTAAGCCACACAGGCCTGCGAGCTGATTAAAACAGTCATAGTTGACAAATATCCAGCCTGCATAGTGATCCTGCTCATAGTGATCCTGCTCATAGTTATCCTGCTCATAGTTATCCTGCTGGATTCAAAAGGTATCGACCGCACGCTACAATTAAAAACTCATAAAAACAACGCAAACGATCGAAAAAGCGGGGGACAAGGACAGGTCTTTTAATATCGTTTCGGATAGATTCGAAAATGTGTAATTGCCCTGATGCATTGTGCTAGTGTGATACAAACATGGGAAAAGCAACATGCCCATCCTCCCCCACCAAAAGAAAATGCTGCCTTCAACAAATATCTGCAACTAAAAAGCTAGGAACACAAGCGAGACCTGTGCGAGAACAGATAGAATCACTGACAAGCTGCTGGTCCCCCAAATTGTGCTCACAATGTATTGCCTCTTGCTATCGCACATACTCCATGGGAGGGCACTAAGCAACGGTAGAAAGGAACGGTTCCTTTAAACGCCTGCGTAAATCAGGAAAATAGATATTACAAAACATACAGGAACGTCGTCCCCCCCCCCGTCACCGCTGAAAAAACACTATCATACACAATGAGCCCAGGAGATACACCCAGTCAAGATACACAACCAACCACGGGAGAAAATCAGACACGGGAGAAAACCAACCACGCACGGATGAGAAGAGTCTACAAAATAAGGAAGCTAAACCCAGCATGGCGGAGTGATAAGATTAGGCTTTTCAGTGAAGCATGATCAAAACTGCAGAAATATGACGTAACAACTTACTAACTCAGAAAATAAAGTAAAAATGAGACCTAAGTAGTGCTAACCCGAGTTTGAAAACGTTGTTAAATAGCTGCAATAGTGATTCGCCTATGAGTGTCCTGGCTTGCCGAGGGCCAGCGCTGCCGGCGCTGCCAGCGCAGACGGGCGGAAAGGACGGCGACAGGGCCTGAGCTGGATATCGATAGCTGCCTACCGACTCAGGGCCTGAGCTGCATATTGATAGCTGCCTACCGACTCAGGGCCCCAACTGAATATCGATAGCTGCCTACCGACTCAGGGCCCCAACTGAATATCGATAGCTGCCTACCGACTCAGGGCCTGAGCTGGATATCGATAGCTGCCTACCGACTCAGGGCCTGAGCTGGATATCGATAGCTGCCTACCGACTCCCGGTAACAGCGGGTCATATCCGGCGCCGGGCGACAGACCACAGCGTGACGAACGGCAGCCAGCCGCAGCCAGCCCCCGCCTGGTCAAAGGCACCCTGTGGCTCACATCCAGCTGATAAACATTGCTGTCGGATGTTGGCCTGATCAGATCAGCCGCCTCTCGACAGACTTCAGCCGTCTCTTCTCAGTGCCTTCTGGCCCGTGTGGGGGCGCCACATGCGAGTACGCTTGCACGCCAAAGTAGCCGGTCCCGCCGTCAGCGCCTCGGCAAATGCTCGACGCATTCCTATATCAAATATGTCTGAGATGCCTGACAACTGCCTCAGCCACATCAGAAAAAAGACCTACGTTCTGTGCTAAATCCACAGTTACAGTGAGTTGGCTATGTCAACCGACGACCACCATGGCAGAGCGTCTAGTCAGTTCGGCATCTCCAGTCCGGCAGAGAGCGACTCGTCAGTTCAGCATCTCCAGTCCGGCAGAGAGCGACTCGTCAGTTCAGCATCTCCAGTCCGGCAGAGAGCGACTCGTCAGTTTGGCATCTCCAGTCCGGCAGATAGCGACTCGTCAGCTATCCGGGCCGACCAGCCAGCCGGGGAGGGCGGCCGTCGGTCACCACCGGCTTCGGGCCGGGCGGGCACAGTCAGCGCCGTACCAGCAGCCGTCTTCCTCTTCACCTGCCGCACACACCGTGCAGTCAGCACCGTTGACCACCCTGGTCGCCTCACTGGCCGCCCCGCCCAGCCCCTGTACCCCGCGGTCCTCCAGCCGGCGCCCCAGCCGGCGCCGGACACAACCGAGGGAGGCCGGCGGCCGCCAGTCGGTCGTCCGGCTCACACGGCAGGCAGCGGCAGGGGGCCGGTCGCCGCCGGCGCCGGTCAAATGTGTTTCTTGGCGCGTCGGCCGCAGCCGCCACAGCAGCCGGCGCCCTCCTCCAGACGCTCCACGCCGCGGCCGAACAGGCGCACGGCGCGCGGGTGTACCCTGCGGCGCAGACCAGCCGGTCAGTCCGACTCCATCACTAACACAGTTCTGACCAGATCAGTCACTGTCCACCGCCGACCAGCACCGAACGGGAGACACGGGAGACAACCAGACACGGGAGACACGGGAGACAACCAGACACGGGAGACACGGGAGACACGGGAGACAACCAGACGCGGGAGACGCGGGAGACACGGGAGACACGGGAGACACGGGAGACAACCAGACGCGGGAGACGCGGGAGACACGGGAGAAAACCAGACACGGGAGACATTTGAGACAACCAGACACGGGAGACACGGGAGACACGGCAGACAACCAGACATGGGAGACACGGCAGACACGTGAGACAATCAGACACGGGAGACAACCAGGCACGGGGAACACGTGAGACAGCAGACAACCAGACATGGGAGACATGGGAGACACGGCAGACACGGCAGACAATCAGACACGGGAGACAACCAGACAATCAGACACGGGAGACAACCAGACACGGGAGACACGGGAGACAACCAGACACGGGAGACACGGGAGACAACCAGACACGGGAGACACAGCAGACAACCAGACATGGGAGACAGTCAGACACGGGAGACAACCAGACACGGGAGACACGTGAGACAATCAGACACGGCAGACACGGCACACAACCAGACACGGGAGACACGGCAGACACTTGCCGGGAGACGCCCGAGGTACTCAGCAGGGAGATACACGCGGCACACGGGACTCACCTGAGGTTGATGGCCGGGTCGGCGACCACCTCTCCGTCGCAGTTCCAGACGCTGTCCTGGGGCCGGTCAGGGCGGCCGGCTGTGGCGGGGGCGGGGGCGGCCGCCTCCGGGTCGGCCGAGCGCCACTCGCTGGCGGCGGCCGAGTCCACAGACAGTGCAGAGTTGATGTGTACCTCGCTGAGCAGCCGCCGGCCGTCGCCGCTGACCTCAGGGAGCAGCTCGAACTCCTTGACGCGGTAGTACTCGACGAACGGTAGGTCAAACTGTCGACACGCACACAGACATACAGAAGAGGTCAGCCGACACAGGGGCTGACGGCGTCGTCGAATCCCTTGTTAGAAGGTTATAACGACATGAAATTTGCGTAATATATCCTTCAATTTAGTATCGAATGAACACTGATGTTAAGATAATTTAATGGTCAACTTAAATTTAATTTAACTATTACTCTAATTGAGGTATAACCATGATATCTAAACAGAGCATGTAACGATCCGATTGGCATCTAATGAACCATAATTTCACGGCAGTGTGGCATTAAGAATTGAAGCACAAAGACAAAAAACTTCAAATAAAGTGCTATAAAGAGCTTTTGGGTCATCTGAGCTTGCATATCCTCCTTTACTAGACATGCTTATTTCAATTTCTTTTTTGTTAAACACAAAACAAAAACTAATCCAACGGGCATTTATGAATTAACCCCCTTTTCTGTTCATGCACGGTTCGTTGGAAGGTGTCGGAGGGCTCAAAAGATGAGAGTTATGCCATTCGAAAGCTTACCTCACGAGGATCTCAGATATATATTTTTTTTTAAAATCTGTCCGAGGGCTTTTTTTGCAAATGCCATTTTTATCGAAATCTCGGAACTTTTCGGATGACCGATGCTACCGCTTACGTTAGGGCAAAGAGGCTGCCAAATGCATATGTGCAAACTCGTTACAGCCTGTAGAACAGCCTCCAACTGATAACTGAACCTCGTGCTGTTAATATAAGCAACAATCACCAGCAATAGTGAATCGCCACCAATAGCTGCCGTACGGCTCACCTCCCCCGCTCCCGTGAACGCCTGATCGACCATCGCGACCCGCCCGCGCAATGTCGGTCGCCGCCGACCCCCTCTACTGAACTGTGTTTTGGCAAAATGTGGGCGAACCTTGCGTTGCAATGTGAAATTTCGAGTTCAGATGGTCGGCCCAGTCCTGCACAAAGACATGGAGCGAGGCACAGTAGAGATCAAGCCCAGGAAAGGGTATAAATTATCATGAGTTTCCGGGCATTTTTCATTATTTAGCCTCTAACCAGCGTGGTGTAACGCTCCCGTTCGGAGCGCGCCGCCAGAGGCCGTACGCACTCGGCGTGCTGGGCGGGGCTACCGGTTGGTGCGGCGCGCTGACACGCCACCGCCGCCCGGCCGCGGGCCGACTGACAGCTGACCTGGGCCGGTACAGTCTCTGGCAGTGCGCCCCGAACGGGAGTGATACACCACGCTGGTTAGAGGCTAAATAATGAAAAATGCCCGGAAACTCATGATAATTTATACCCTTCCTGGGCTTGATCTCTACTGTGCCTCGCTCCATGTCTTTGTGGAGGACTGGACCGACCATCTGAACACGAAATTTCACATTCCAACGCAAGGTTCGCCCAAAATTTGCCAAAAACACAGTTCCGTAGGGGGTCGGCGGCGGCCGGCGTTGCGCGGGCGGGTCGCGATGGTCGATCAGGCGTTTACGGGAGCGGGGGAGGTGAGCCGTACGGCAGCTATTGGTGGCGATTCACTATTGCTGGTGATTGTTGCTTATATCAACAGTACGAGGTTCAGTTATCAGTTGGAGGTTGTTCTACTGGCTGTAACGAGTTTGCACATATGCATTTGAAAGCCTCTTTGCCCTAACGTAAGTGGTAGCATCGGTCATCCGAAACGTTCCGAGATTTCGCCAAAAAATGGTATTTGCAAAAAAAGACCGACAGATTTCAAAAATATTATGAGCTTTCGAATGGCATGCCTCTCATCTTTTGAGCCCTCCGACACCTTCCAACGAGCCGTGCATGGTCATAGGCGGACCTAGAGCCCGTCCGGACCTGCAGAGTTCTGCATGGTGTACCATACGCGGAACTAACGCCGGGCGGCGGAGCGCCCGTCCGGACCTGCTGCTATTGGGGTTTCGGTATTAAACTGCACATTTCGAAGTCTAGCAGAACAACTATAAGGAGAAACAAATATGTTTTCTGGATCCTGTTAGATTATGCAATGTTCTAGCATTCTACATTATTGCCAAAGACCTGACAACACCGCCGACCTAGCTTGAGACATTTTAAGATAAAATTATTTGTTTATTTGCAATGTTAAACCTCGGGAAATTGCCTGATTTAGGGTGAACGGCGGCGAAATACCAAACATATCTTAAAAAGTAAAGATGATATAACAAATGTTCTTTGCCTCCTGGGAGGAGACACTTTTATCACCATACCAACTAAATTTGAGCCCTCCACCTTCGATACCGTGGTCGCTTTGCCAGGCTGATTGCATGCAATGCTTCGCTCAAGGTTACTATAACGCTTCGCTTACAACTGAACGCAGATGTTAGCTGGTTCTTATATTAACGTAAACAATGGTTTTGTCAATTAAGGACGAATCACACTCTCGAACACGATGAGTACATCTCACATCTCATCAAATTTAACATAATTTACCCAAGTTGAAAACCAAATAGTTAATATTTAGTGGGCTTTATTTTCGTGAAACACTGCGACGGTGCTTCCACCTATTGGCAACTAATTGAACTAAACCTCCAATGCTAGTTCCGCGTATGGCACACCATGTAAGCACTGACCTACTTTATATTTCAAGGAAGTGAGTGTCGCTGCACCGGTTACATTCAATGGTAGATAATTTCAACGTCCTACAACCCTTCTACTGAGAAACGAATGTTGTAACCTAGTCCAGTGTTGCATTATGTTGTAACTTAATCCAGTCTGTTTCATTATGTTGTAACCTAGTCCTACTGTTTCATTATGTTGTAACCTAGTCCAGTCTGTTCTATTATGTTGTAACCTAATCCAGCCTGTTTCAGTATGTTGTAACCTAGTCCAGTCTGTTCCATTATGTTGTAACCTAGTCCAGTCTGTTCCATTATGTTGTAACCTAGTCCAGTCTGTTTCATTATGTTGTAACCTAGTACTACTCTGTTTCATTATGTTGTAACATAGTCCATTCTGTTCTATTATGTTGTAACCTAATCCAGCCTGTTTCATTATGTTGTAACCTAGTCCAGTCTGTTCCATTATGTTGTAACCTAGTCCAGTCTGTTCCATTATGTTGTAACCTAGCCCAGTCCGTTTCATTATGTTGTAACCTAGTCCAGTCCGTTTCATTATGTTGTAACCTAGTCCAGTCTGTTCCATTATGTTGTAACCTAGTCCAGTGTTCCATTATGTTGTAACCTAGCCCAGTCCGTTTAATTATGTTGTAACCTAGTCCAGTCTGTTTCATTATGTTGTAACCTAGTCCAGTCTGTTTCATTATGTTGTAACCTAGTCCAGTCTGTTTCATTATGTTGTAACCTAGTCCAGTCTGTTCCATTATGTTGTAACCTAGTCCAGTCTGTTTCATTATGTTGTAACCTAATCCATTCTGTTCTATTATGTTGTAACCTAGTCCAGTCTGTTCCATTATGTTGTAACCTAGTCCAGTCTGTTCCATTATGTTGTAACCTAGTCCAGTCTGTTTCATTATGTTGTAACCTAGTCCAGTCTGTTTCATTATGTTGTAACCTAGTCCAGTATGTTCCATTATGTTGTAACCTAGTCCAGTGTTCCATTATGTTGTAACCTAGTCCAGTCTGTTCCATTATGTTGTAACCTAGTCCAGTCTGTTTCATTATGTTGTAACCTAGTCCAGTCTGTTCCATTATGTTGTAACCTAGTCCAGTATGTTACATTATGATGAGCATATGCTGATGTCCTCCGACTCGATTTTTCCTTGTTGAACTCAAACAATCCCTTTAAATATCCTGAATGCGGACTATTTACAAATTTAAGACTTAAATGGCCTAGCCTGCAGCGGACTCACGGGCGCCTTGCCGGCCGCCGAGCGGTACATGTAGCGTAGGAAGTTGACGCGCGACGTCTGCCGCACCAGGATCAGATGCGCCCAGCCATCCGACAGGTGCGCGCGCTGACACATGCCCTCGGGCGTGATCTTACAGCGGCACGACATGTTAGCGCTGCTGACCACCAAGAACGGTCCGGAGACGCGCCGCCACTCCCCTGTTACACACAGACGGACAGAGTAACACGTCAGTCAGAGACCAGCTGCCTCTCTCCTGTTACACACATACGGACAGAGTAACACGTCAGTCAGAGACCAGCTGCCTCTCCCCTGTTACACACAGACGGACAGAGTAACACGTCAGTCAGAGACCAGCTGCCTCTCTCCTGTTACACACATACGGACAGAGTAACATGTCAATCAGAGACCAGCTGACTCTCTCCTGTTGCACACAGACGGACATAGTAACACGTTCGAGACCAGGTGCCTCTCTCCTGTTACACACAGACGGACAGAGTAACACGTCAGTTAGAGACCAGCTGCCTCTCCCCTGTTACACACAGACGGACAGAGTAACACGCCAGAGACCAGCGGCCTCTCTCCTGTTACAGATCGACGGACAGAGTAACACGTCAGTCAGAGACCAGCTGCCTCTCCCCTGTTATACACAGATGGACAGAGTAACACGCCAGATACCTCTCTCCTGTTACGGACAGACGGACAGAGTAACACGTCAGTCAGAGACCAGCTGCCTCTCTCCTGTTACACACAGACGGACAGAGTAACATGCCAATCAGAGACCAGCTGACTCTCTCCTGTTGCACACAGACGGACATAGTAACACGTTCGAGACCAGGTGCCTCTCTCCTGTTACACACAGACGGACAGAGTAACACGTCAGTTAGAGACCAGCTGCCTCTCCCCTGTTACACACAGACGGACAGAGTAACACGCCAGAGACCAGCGGCCTCTCTCCTGTTACAGATCGACGGACAGAGTAACACGTCAGTCAGAGACCAGCTGCCTCTCCCCTGTTATACACAGACGGACAGAGTAACACGCCAGAGACCTCTCTCCTGTTACGGACAGACGGACAGAGTAACACGTCAGTCAGAGACCAGCGGCCTCTCTCCTGTTACACACATACGGACAGAGTAACACGTCAGTCAGAGACCAGCTGCCTCTCTTCCCTTACACACAGACGGACAGAGTAACACGTCAGTCTGAGACCAGCTGCCTCTCTCCTGTTTCACCCAGACGGATAGAGTAACACGTCAGACAGAGACCAGCTGCCTCTCTTCTCTTACACACAGACGGACAGAGTAACACGTCAGTCTGGGGCCAGCTGCCTCTCTCCTGTTACACCCAGACGGATAGAGTAACACGTCAGACAGAGACCAGCTGCCTCTCTTCTCTTACACACAGACGGACAGAGTAACACGTCAGTCAGAGACCAGCTGCCACTCTCCTGTTACACACAGACGGACAGAGTAACACGTCAGTCTGAGACCAGCTGCATCTCTCCTGTTACACACAGACGACAGAGTAACACGTCAGAGACCAGTTGCCTCTACTGTTACACACAGACGGACAGAGTAGCACGCCAGAGACCAGCTGCCTCTCCCCTGTTACACACAGACGGACAGAGTAACACATCAGTCTGAGACCAGCTGCCTCTCTCCTGTTACACACAGACGGACAGCGTAACACGTCAGACAGAGACCAGCTGCCTCGCTCCTGTTACACACAGACGGACAGAGTAACACGTCAGTATGAGACCAGCTGCCTCTCTCCTGTTACACACAGACGGACAGAGTAGCACGTCAGCCAGAGACCAGCTGTCACTCTCCTGTTACACACAGACGGACAGAGTAACACGCCAGAGACCAGCTGCCTCTCTTCTGTTACACACAGACGGACAGAATAACACGTCAGCCTGAGACCAGCTGCCTCTCCCCTGTTACACACAGACAACAGAGTAACACGTCAGATATCGTCTGCCTCTCTCCTGTTACACACAAACGGACAGAGTAACACGCCAGAGACCAGCTGCCTCTCTTCTGTTACACACAGACGGACAGAGTAACACGTCAGTCTGAGACCAGCTGCCTCTCTCCTGTTACACACAGACGGACAGAGTAGCACGTCAGCCAGAGACCAGCTGTCACTCCCCTGTTACACACAGACGGACAGAGGAACACGCCAGAGACCAGCTGCCTCTCTTCTGTTACACACAGACGGACAGCGTAACACGTCAGTCAGAGACCAGCTGCCTCTCTCCTGTTACACACAGACACACAGAGCAACACGCCAGACAGAGACCAGCTGCCTCTCTCCTGTTACACACAGCCGGACAGAGTAACACGTCAGTCTGAGACCAGCTTCCTCTCTCCTGTTACACACAGACGGACAGAGTAACACGTCAGTCTGAGACCAGCTGCCTCTCTCCTGTTACACACAGACGACAGAGTAACACGTCAGATATCGTCTGCATCTCTCCTGTTACACACAGACGGACAGAGTAACACGTCAGTCAGAGACCAGCTGTCTCTCTCCTGTTAAACACAGACGAACAGAGTAACACGTCAGTCTGATACCAGCTGCCTCTCTTCTGTTACACACATACGGACAGAGTAACACGTCAGTCAGAGACCAGCTGCCTCTCTCCTGTTACACACATACGGACAGAGTAACACGCCAGAGACCAGCTGCCTCTCTCCTGTTACACACAGACGGACAGAGTAACACGTCAGACAGAGACCAGCTGTCACTCCCCTGTTACACACAGACGGACAGCGTAACACGTCAGATATCATCTGCCTCTCTCCTGTTACACACAGACGGACAGAGTAACACGTCAGAGACCAGCTGCCTCTCCCCAGTTACACACAGACGGACAGAGTAACACGTCAGAGACCAGATGCCTCTCTCCTGTTACACACAGACAGACAGAGTAACACGTCAGTCAGAGACCAGCTGCCTCGCTCCTGTTACACACAGACGGACAGAGTAACACGTCAGACAGACCAGCTGCCTCTCTCCTGTTACACACAGACGGACAGAGTAACACTTCAGCCAGAGACCCGCTATCACTCCCCTGTTACACACAGACGGACAGCGTAACACGTCAGATATCATCTACCTCTCTCCTGTTACACACAGCCGGACAGAGTAACACGTCAGTCTGAGATCAGCTGCCTCTCTTCTGTTACACACAGACGGACAGAGTAACACGTCAGAGACCTACTGCCTCTCTCCTGTTACACGCATACGGACAGAGTAACACGTCAGACCAGCTGCATCTCTCCTGTTACATACAGACAGAGTAACACATCAGACAGATACCAGCTGCCTCTCTCCTGTTACACACATACGGACAGAGTAACACGTCAGACATAGACCAGCTGCCTCTCTTCTGTTACACACAGACGGACAGAGTAACACGCCAGAGACCAGCTGCCTCTCTCCTGTTACACACAGGAGGACAGAGTAACACGTCAGAGAACAACTGCCACTCTCCTGTTACACACATACGGACAGAGTAACACCTCAGTCAGAGACCAGCTGTCTATCTCTCCTGTTACACACAGACAGGCAGAGTAACACGTCAGTCAGAGACCAGCTGCCTCTCTCCTGTTACAGACAGACGGACAGAGTAACAGAGTAACACGTCAGACATAGACCAGCTGCCTCTCTTCTGTCACACACAGGCGGACAGAGTAACACGTCAGTCAGAGACCAGCTTACTCTCTCCTGTTATACACAGACGGACAGAGTAACACGTCAGAGACCAGCTGCCTCTCTCCTGTTACATGCGGACAGAGTAACACGTCATATACCAGTTGCCTCTCTCCTGTTACACACAGACGGACAGAGTAACACGTCAGACATAGCCCAGCTTCCTCTCTCCTGTTACACACATACGGACAGAGTAACACGTCAGACAGAGACCAGCTGCCTCTCTCCTGTTAAAAACAGAGGGACAGAGTAACAGAGTAACAGAGTAACACGTCAAACATAGACCAGCTGCCTCTCTTCTGTTACACACAGGCGGACAGAGTAAAACGTCAGTTAGAGACCAGCTTCCTCTCTCCTGTTACACACAGACGGACAGAGTAACACGTCAGAGACCAGCTGCCTCTCTCCTGTTACATACGGACAGAGTAACACGTCAGAGACCAGTTTCCTCTCTCCTGTTACACACATACGGACAGAGTAACACATCAGATATAGCCCAGCTTCCTCTCTCCTGTTACACACAGACGGACAGAGTAACACGTCAGAGGCCAGCTGCCTCTCTCCTGTTACACACAGACGGACAGAGTAACACGTCAGACATATCCCAGCTTCTTCTCTCCTGTTACACACATACGGACAGAGTAACACGTCAGAGGCCAGCTGCCTCTCTCCTGTTGCACACATACGGACAGAGTAACACGTCAGAGACCAGCTGCCTCTCTCCTGTTGCACACAGACGGACAGAGTAATACGTCAGTCAGCGGCCAGATGCCTCTCTCCTGTTACACACATACGGACAGAGTAACACGTCAGTCAGATACCAGGTCTCTCTCTCTCTCTCTCTCTCTCTCCTGTTACACACAGACGGACAGAGTAACACGTCAAAGACCAGCTGCCTCTTTCCTGTTACACACATATGGACAGAGTAACACGTCAGAGACCAGCTGCCTCTCTCCTGTTACACACAGACGGACAGAGTAACACGTCAGTCAGAGACCAGCTGCCTCTCCCCTGTTACACACAGACGGACAGAGTAACACGTCAGTTAGAGACCAGCTGCCTCTCCCCTGTTACACACAGACGGGCAGAGTAACACGCCAGAGACCAGCGGCCTCTCTCCTGTTACAGATCGACGGACAGAGTAACACGGCAGTCAGAGACCAGCTGCCTCTCCCCTATTACACACAGACGGACAGAGTAACACGCCAGAGACCACCGGCCTCTCTCCTGTTACGGACAGACGGACAGAGTAACACGTCAGTCAGATAACAGCGGCCTCTCTCCTGTTACACACATACGGACAGAGTAACACGTCAGTCAGAGACCAGCTGCCTCTCTTCTCTTACACACAGACGGACAGAGTAACACGTCAGTCTGAGACCAGCTGCCTCTCTCCTGTTACACCCAGACGGATAGAGTAACACGCCAGAGACCAGCGGCCTCTCTCCTGTTACAGATCGACGGACAGAGTAACACGGCAGTCAGAGACCAGCTGCCTCTCCCCTATTACACACAGACGGACAGAGTAACACGCCAGAGACCACCGGCCTCTCTCCTGTTACGGACAGACGGACAGAGTAACACGTCAGTCAGATAACAGCGGCCTCTCTCCTGTTACACACATACGGACAGAGTAACACGTCAGTCAGAGACCAGCTGCCTCTCTTCTCTTACACACAGACGGACAGAGTAACACGTCAGTCTGAGACCAGCTGCCTCTCTCCTGTTACACCCAGACGGATAGAGTAACACGTCAGACAGACCAGCTGCCTCTCTTCTCTTACACACAGACGGACAGAGTAACACGTCAGTCTGAGACCAGCTGCCTCTCTCCTGTTACACCCAGACGGATAGAGTAACACGTCATACAGAGACCAGCTGCCTCTCTTCTCTTACACACAGACGGACAGAGTAACACGTCAGTCTGAGACCAGCTGCCTCTCTCCTGTTACACACAGACGACAGAGTAACACGTCAGAGACCAGTTGCCTCTCTCCTGTTACAAACAGACGGACAGAGTAACACGTCAGACATAGCCCAGCTTCCTCTCTCCTGTTACACACCGACGGACAGAGTAACACGTCAGAGGCCGGACAGAGTAACACGTCAGAGGCCAGCGGCCTCTCTCCTGTTACACACCGACGGACAGAGTAACACGTCAGAGACCAGTTGCCTCTCTCCTGTTGCACACATACGGACAGAGTAACACGTCAGAGACCAGCTGCATCTCTCCTGTTGCACACATACAGACAGGGTAACACGTCAGCGACCAGCTGCCTCTCTCCTGTTGCACACATACGGACAGAGTAACACGTCAGAGACCAGCTGCCTCTCTCCTGTTACACACAGACGGACATAGTAACACGTCAGTCATAGACTAGCTGACACTCTCCTGTTACACACAGACGGAGAGAGTAACACGTCAGAGACCAGCTGCCTCTCCTCATACACACATACGGACAGAGTAACACGTCAGAGACCAGTTGCCTCTCTCCTGTTACACACAGACGGACAGAGTAACACGTCAGTCATATACTAGCTGACACTCTCCTGTTACACACAGACGGAGAGAGTAACACGTCAGAGACCAGCTGCCTCTCCTCATACCCACATACGGACAGAGTAACACGTCAGAGACCAGTTGCCTCTCTCCTGTTACACACAGACGGACAGAGTAACACGTCAGACATAGCCCAGCTTCCTCTCTCCTGTTACACACAGACGGAAAGTAACACGTCAGAGGCCAGCTGCCTCTCTCCTGTTACACACAGACGGACAGAGTAACACGTCAGTCCGAGACCAGCTGCCTTTCTCCTGTTGCACACATACGGACAGAGTAACACGTCAGAGACCAGTTTCCTCTCTCCTGTTGCACACATACGGACAGAGTAACACGTCAGAGACCAGCTGCCTCTCTCCTGTTGCACACATACGGACAGAGTAACACGTCAGCGACCAGCTGCCTCTCTCCTGTTGCACACAGACGGACAGAGTAACACGTCAGATACCAGCTGCCTCTCTCCTGTTACACACAGACGGACAGAGTAACACGTCAGTCAGAGATCAGCTGCCTCTCTCCTGTTACACACATACGGACAGAGTAACACGTCCGAGACCAGCTGCCTCTCTCCTGTTACACACAGACGGACAGAGTAACACGTCAGTCAGATACCAGCTGCCTCTCTCCTGTTACACACAGACGGACAGAGTAGCACGCCAGAGATCAGCTGCCTCTCCCCTGTTACACACAGACGGACATAATAACACATCAGTCTGAGACCAGCTGCCTCTCTCCTGTTACACACAGACGGACAGCGTAACACGTCAGACAGAGACCAGCTGCCTCTCTCCTGCTACACACAGACGGACAGCGTAACACGTCATACAGATACCAGCTGCCTCGCTCCTGTTACACACAGACGGACAGAGTAACACGTCAGTCTGAGACCAGCTGCCTCTCTCCTGTTACACACAGACGGACAGAGTAGCACGTCAGTCAGATACCAGGTCTCTCTCTCTCTCCTGTTACACACAGACGGACAAAGTAACACGTCAAAGACCAGCTGCCTCTTTCCTGTTACACACATATGGACAGAGTAACACGTCATATACCAGCTACCTCTCTCCTGTTACACACAGACGGACAGAGTAACACGTCAGTCAAGAGACCAGCTGCCTCTCCCCTGTTACACACAGACGGACAGAGTAACACGTCAGAGACCAGCTGCCTCTCCCATGTTACACACATACGGACAGAGTAACACGTCAGAGATCATCTGCCTCTCTCCTGTTACACACAGACGGACAGAGTACTACGTCAGAGACCAGCTGCCTCTCTCCTGTTACATAGAGACGGACAGAGTAGCACGTCAGTCAAGAGACCAGCTGCCTCTCCCATGTTACACACATACGGACAGAGTAACACGTCAGAGACCAGCTGCCTCTCTCATGTTGCACACATACGGACAGAGTAACACGTCAGAGACCAGCTGCCTCTCTCCTGTTGCACACAGACGGACAGAGTAACACGTCAGTCAGAGACCAGCTGCCTCTCTCCTGTTACACACAGACGGACAGAGTAACACGTCAGAGACCAGCTGCCTCTCTCCTGTTGCACACAGAATGACAGAGTAACAACGTCAGTCATAGACTAGCTGACACTCTCCTGTTACACACAGACGGAGAGAGTAACACGTCAGAGACCAGCTGCCTCTCCTCATACACACATACGGACAGAGTAACACGTCAGAGACCAGTTGCCTCTCTCCTGTTACACACAGACGGACAGAGTAACATGTCAGTCATAGACTAGCTGACACTCTCCTGTTACACACAGACAGAGAGAGTAACATGTCAGAGACCAGCTACCTCTCCTCATACACACATACGGACAGAGTAACACGTCAGAGACCAGCTTCCTCTCTCCTGTTACACACAGACGGAAAGTAACAGGTCAGAGGCCAGCTGCCTCTCTCCTGTTACACACAGACGGACAGAGTAACACGCCAGTCCGAGACTAGCTGCCTTTCTCCTGTTGCACACATACGGACAGAGTAACACGTCAGAGACCAGTTTCCTCTCTCCTGTTGCACACATACGGACAGAGTAACACGTCAGAGACCAGCTGCCTCTCTCCTGTTGCACACATACGGACAGAGTAACACGTCAGCGACCAGCTGCCTCTCTCCTGTTGCACACAGACGGACAGAGTAACACGTCAGATACCAGCTGCCTCTCTCCTGTTACACACAGACGGACAGAGTAACACGTCAGTCAGAGACCAGCTGCCTCTCTCCTGTTACACACATACGGACAGAGTAACACGTCCGAGACCAGCTGCCTCTCTCCTGTTACACACAGACGGACAGAGTAACACGTCAGTCAGAGACCAGCTGCCTCTCTCCTGTTACACACAGACGGACAGAGTAACACGTCAGTCAGAGACCAGCTGCCTCTCTCCTGTTACACACAGACGGACAGAGTAACACGTCAGAGGCCAGCTGCCTCTCTCCTGTTGCGCACAGACGGACAGAGTAACACGTCAGAGACCAGCTGCCTCTCTCCTGTTACACACATACCGACAGAGTAACACGTCAGAGACCAGCTGCCTCTCCTGTTACATACAGACAGAGTAACACATCAGACAGAGACCAGCTGCCTCTCTCCTGTTACACACATACGGACAGAGTAACACGTCAGTCAGCTACCAGGTGCCTCTCTCCTGTTACATACAGACGGACAGAGTAACACGTCAGAGACCAGCTGCCACTCTCCTGTTACACACATACGGACAGAGTAACACCTCAGTCAGAGACCAGCTGTCTCTCTCCTGTTACACACAGATGGACAAAGTAACACGTCAGACAGAGACCAGTTGCCTCTCTCCTGTTACAGACAGACGGACAGACAGACAGAGTAACAGAGTAACACGTCAGACATAGACCAGCTGCCTCTCTTCTGTTACACATAGACGTACAGAGTAACACGACAGAGACCAGCTGCCTCTATCCTGTTACACACAGACGGACAGAGTAACACGTCAGTCAGAGACCAGCTTCCTCTCTCCTGTTACACCCAGACGGATAGAGTAACACGTCAGAGACCAGCTTCCTCTCTCATGTTGCACACATACGGAAAGAGTAGCACGTCAAAGACCTGTTGCCTCTCTCCTGTCACACACAGACGGACAGAGGAACACGTCAGACACCAGCTGCCTCTCTCCTCATACACACATACGGACAGAGTAACACGTCAGAGACCAGTTGCCTCACTCCTGTTACATACAGACGGACAGAGTAACACGTCAGACATAGCCCAGCTTCCTCTCTCCTGTTACACACAGACGGACAGAGTAACACGTCAGAGCCCAGCTGCCGCTCTCCTGTTACACACAGACGGACAGAGTAACACGTCAGTCAGATACCAGCTTCCTCTATCCTGTTGCACAAATACGGACAGAGTAACACGTCAGATACCAGCTGCCTCTCTCCTGTTGCACACATACGGACAGAGTAACACGTCAGAGACCATCTGCCTCTCTCCCGTTACACATAGACGGACAGAGTAACACGTCAGTCAGATACCAGGTCTCTCTCTCTCTCTCTCTCTCTCTCTCTCTCTCTCTCTCTCTCTCTCTCTCTCTCTCTCTCTCTCTCTCTCTCTCCTGTTACACACAGACGGACAGAGTAACACGTCAGAGATCATCTTCCTCTCTCCTGTTACACAAAGACGGACAGAGTAACACGTCAGAGACCAGCTGCCTCTTTCCTGTTACACACATATGGACAGAGTAACACGTCAGAGACCAGCTGCCTCTCCCCTGTTACACACAGACGGACAGAGTAACACGTCAGTCAGAGACCAAGTGCCACTCTCCTGTTACACACAGACGGACAGAGTAACACGTCATAGACTAGCTGCCACTCTCTGTTACACACAGACGGACAGAGTAACACGTCAGAGACCAACTGCCTCTCCCATGTTACACACATACGGACAGAGTAACACGTCAGAGATCATCTGCCTCTCTCCTGTTACACACAGACGGACATAGTACTACGTCAGAGACCAGCTGCCTCTCTCCTGTTACATAGAGACGGACAGAGTAACACGTCAGAGACCATCTGCCTCTCTCCTGTTACACATAGACGGACAGAGTAACACGTCAGTCAGATACCAGGTCTCTCTCTCTCTCTCTCTCTCTCTCTCTCTCTCTCTCTCTCTCTCTCTCTCTCTCTCTCTCTCTCTCTCTCTCTCTCTCTCTCTCCTGTTACACACAGACGGACAGAGTAACACGTCAGAGATCATCTTCCTCTCTCCTGTTACACACATACGGACAGAGTAACACGTCAGAGACCAGCTGCCTCTCTCATGTTGCACACATACGGACAGAGTAACACGTCAGTCAGAGACCAGCTGCCTCTCTCCTGTTACACACAGACGGACAGAGTAACACGTCAGAGATCATCTTCCTCTCTCCTGTTACACACATACGGACAGAGTAACACGTCAGAGACCAGCTGCCTCTCTCATGTTGCTCACTTACGGACAGAGTAACACGTCAGAGACCAGCTGCCTCTCCTGTTGCACACAGACGGACAGAGAAACACGTCAGTCAGAGACCAGCTGCCTCTCTCCTGTTACACACAGACGGACAGAGTAACACGTCAGAGACCAGCTGCCTCTTTCCTGTTACACACATATGGACAGAGTAACACTTCAGAGACCAGCTGCCTCTCTCCTGTTACACACAGACGGACAGAGTAACACGTCAGTCAGAGACCAAGTGCCACTCTCCTGTTACACACAGACGGACAGAGTAACACGTCATAGACTAGCTGCCACTCTCTGTTACACACAGACGGACAGAGTAACACGTCAGAGACCAGCTGCCACTCTCATGTTACACACATACGGACAGAGTAACACGTCAGTCAAAGACCAGCTGCCTCTCTCCTGTTACACACAGACGGACAGAGTAATACGTCAGAGACCAGCTGCCTCTCTCCTGTTACACACAGACGGACAGAGTAACACGTCAGTCAGAGATCATCTGCCTCTCTCCTGTTACACACAGACGGACAGAGTAACACGTCAGACAGAGACCAGCTGCCTCTCTTACACACAGACGGACAGAGTAACACGACAGAGACCAGCTGCCTCTCTCCTGTTACACACAGACGACAGAGTAACACGTCAGAGACCAACTGCCTCCCTCCTGTTACACACATACGGACAGAGTAACAGAGTAATACGCCAGACATAGACCAGCTGCCTCTCTTCTGTTACACACAGACGGACAAAGTAACACGTCAGTCAGAGACCAGCTGCCTCTTTCCTGTTACACACAGACGGACAGAGTAAGACGTCAGAGACCAGCTGCCTCTCTCCTGTTACACACAGACGGACAGAGTAACACGTCAGGGACCAGCTGCCTCTCCTGTTACACACATACGGACAGAGTAACACGTCAGAGACCAGCTTCCTCTCTCCTGTTACACACAGACGGACAGAGTAACACGTCAGTCAGACACCAGCTGCCTCCCTCCTGTTGCACACATACGGACAGAGTAACACGTCAGAGACCAACTGCCTCTCTCCTGTTACACACAGAGAGACATAGTAACACGCCAGACATAGACCAGCTGCCTCTCTCCTGTTACACACAGACGGACAGAGTAACATGTCAGAGACCAGGTCCCTCTCTCCTGTTACACACAGAGGGACAGAGTAACACGTCAGTCAGAGACCAGCTGCCTCTCTCCTGTTACACACAGACGGACAGAGTAACACGTCAGACATAAACCAGCTGCCTCTCTCCTGTTACACACAGACGGACAGAGTAACACGTCAGACATAAACCAGCTGCCTCTCTCCTGTTACACACGTACAGACAGAGTAACACGTCATAGATCGTCTACCTCTCTCCTGTTACACAAAGACATACAGAGTAACACGTCAGACATAGACCAGCTGCCTCTCTCCTGTTACACACAGACGGACAGAGTAACACGTCAGTCAGAGACCAGCTGCCTCTCTCCTGTTACACACATACGGACAGAGTAACACGTCCGAGACCAGCTGCCTCTCTCCTGTTACACACAGACGGACAGAGTAACACGTCATACAGAGACCAGCTGCCTCTCTCCTGTTACACACAGACGGACAGAGCAACACGTCATACAGAGACCAGCTGCCTCTCTCCTGTTACAGACATACGGAGAGAGTAACACGTCAGAGACCAGCTGCCTCTCTCCTCTTACACACAGACGGACAGAGCAACACGTCAGACAGAGACCAGCTGCCTCTCTTCTGTTACACACAGACGGACAGAGTAACACGTCAGTCAGAGACCAGCTGCCTCTCTCCTGTTACACACAGACGGACAGAGTAACACGTCGGAGACCAGCTGCCTCTCTCCTGTTACACACAGACGGACAGAGCAACACGTCAGACAGAGACCAGCTGCCTCTCTCCTGTTACATACAGACGGACAGAGCAACACGTCAGACAGAGACCAGCTGCCTCTCTCCTGTTACATACATACGGAGAGAGTAACACGTCAGAGACCAGCTGCCTCTCTCCTGTTACACACAGACGGACAGAGTAACACGTCAGATACCAGCTGCCTCTCTCCTGTTACAGACATACGGACAGAGTAACACGTCAGTCAGAGACCAGCTGCCTCTCCTGTTACAGACATACGGAGAGAGTAACACGTCAGAAACCAGCTGCCTCTCTCCTGTTACACACATACGGACAGAGTAACACCTCAGACAGAGAACAGCTGCCTCTCTCCTGTTACACACAGACGGAGAGAGTAACACGTCAGCCAGAGACCAGCTGCCTCTCTCCTGTTACAGACAGAGGGACAGAGTAACACGTCAGACCAGCTGCCGCTCTCCTGTTACACACATACGGACAGAGTAACACGTCAAACAGAGACCAGCGGCCTCTCTCCTGTTACACACAGACGGACAGAGTAACACGTCAGAGACCAGCTGCCTCTCTCTTGTTGCACACAGACCGACAGAGTGACACGTCAGAGACCAGCTGCCTCTCTCCTGTTACACACAGACGGACAGAGTAACACGTCAGACAGAGACCAGCTGCCTCTCTCCTGTTACACACAGACGGACAGAGTAACACGTCAAACAGAGACCAGCGGCCTCTCTCCTGTTACACACAGACGGACAGAGTAACACGTCAGAGACCAGCTGCCTCTCTCTTGTTGCACACAGACCGACAGAGTGACACGTCAGAGACCAGCTGCCTCTCTCCTGTTACACACAGACGGACAGAGTAGCACGTCAGTCAGAGACCAGCTGCCTCTCTCCTGTTACAGACAGACGGACAGAGTAGCTGGCGACCGGGTCCGCCCTGTCCGGGGGCTGCACTGACCGGCAGTCTCGGAGTCGGCGTCGGATGGCTCGGCTGGCTCGCGCAGGCACACGTCACAGTCGGCAAAGCACGGCTTGTGCGGGTCCAGGGCGCCGGGAGCGGTGCGGAACGCCACCGAGCCCCGATAGGCGCGGCTGCGCCAGAACCGGCCCGCACCTGCAGAAACAACAGGAGAAAACCACCGTCACTGGCACGCTATACAAACAGGACAACAGTATTCCATACAGCTTATTCCATAGAGAGCTCCTGTCTGTCCGCGCTGATCTAAGGCACCGTTTGCGCCTATCTTAATTACTGCAAAAATACTGCTAGGATAGGCATCGGGCCAATTGCCTTCGCGTCACAGTGGCAACACTGAAATCAGCTGAGTTAACCGGAGGATGTGCACCATATCACTCTGCAGTTGTGGCGCCACTAAGCTTCAATCACCGTCATCTAACCGACCAACTGATTACCACGCCACCTAAACAGGACTTAACATGCTGATCGACCACATTGTACGAAGGAAATTAAACACGTGAGTTAACAGCTAATCAGGGCACCTCATTGTTAACCTGGCATTGGCTGGAGGGGGGGGGGGGGGGACGCCCCCTGGTTATCGTCCGAACCAATGATCGTAGCGAGACGTGCAAGGCGGCATTCGAAATCTCTCCATGAGACGAATCTAAAGCATACTCGAAAGTTGCAAATTGAGGTCATATGTCAGGTCACGGCCAGGTCAAAGGTCAAAATCGAGGTATTTGATTGTATGGACCATACTTTCCATGCAAAGCCTTCGATTGCGACCATGATCACCCAAAGTGCTCTCAAAGGTACACATCTCGCATGAGCTTAAGTGAGATTGTTGGCAAAGGTTAAGGTCAGGTCACAAAAGGTCACTATGCGCAAAATATATACGAAAGTCATGCAACATATGTTTTATGGGTTATTTTACACGCATAATTCGAAAGTGATAGTCATGTTACCATCTGCCCTCATTTAAATGAAGTTAGTGTCAAGCTCAGGTCAAGGTCAGGTCATATAAGGTCACAATTTGAAGTTGATAAATCTAAATAATAAAGGTAAATTTCTAGACCAGTTTTGTCTCAGAAATACAGTGCTGGCTCTTGTCTTTTTTTGGTCTCTATCTGGTCACTAAAAGCACAAAAAACGTAATTTTAAAATATGACGTCATGAGTTACTCATCCTTAGGGAGCCATAACTCAGTCAAAAATAAATATATTGCTTTTACATTTTGTTTGGGTATATTATCCACATAAACATAACGTGTGCAGATGGCCCCCCCCCAAATCGTGCCCTAAACGCGCTACGTTTGGTTTACGCTTGGATTGAGCTTCGTGGCCGCAGCGTTTCTACAAACGAAACTGAGGGCTAATCAGAGTAATCGGTCACGACAGTAGAGTAAGTGGGGTTTAACATGAGGCGTTCCTTGTTAGAAAACACGTGCACACCGCTCATAATTTGCGTGCTGAAACGCACGCAAATGTAATGTATAATGCTGTTTGTGCAAAATGCTAGCTCAGCAGTTGCCTTTATTTTTGCAGTTGTTTCGTTTCACCAGTTGTTATTGAGTCAAGTCCATTTTAACCAAGAGGGGTTGTAAATATTTAATTTTGAGGTACTGCAAAAAATAAATATGATATTATTCAATTGACTCATGTGTGGTAACACCAGTCGACCTATCACCGACACAGGCTTGCGACACGTTTGAAGAGTTAGACATCGGTTTATAGTGAAACTGACATTTTTAGGCATTTTAGACATTTTAGACGTTTGATCCTTTTGCTCCATTATTTTGCCAAAATGCATCATTGGACGCAAATATTACGTTGTTACCTGTGTGTCTGTGTGTAACAGGAGAGAGGCAGCTGGTCTCTGACGTGTTACTCTGTCCATATGTGTGTAACAGGAGAGAGGCAGATGATGTCTGGCGTGTTACTCTGTCCGTCTGTGTGTAACAGGAGAAGCAGTTGGTCTCTGACGTATTACTCTGTCCGTATGTGGGCAACAGGAGAGAGGCAGCTGGTCTCTGACTGACGTGTTACTCTGTCCGTCTGTGTGTAACAGGAGAGAGGCAGCTGGTCTCTGACGTGTTACTCTGTCCGTCTGTGTGTAACAGGAGAGAGGCAGCTGGTCTCTGACGTGTTACTCTGTCCGTCTGTGTGCAACAGGAGAGAGGCAGCTGGTCTCAGACTGACGTGTTACTTTGTCCGTCTGTGTGTAACAGGAGAGGCAGCTGGTCTCAGACTGACGTGTTACTCTGTCCGTCTGTGTGTAACAGGAGAGAGGAAGCTGGTCTTTGACTGACGTGTTACTCTGTCCATCTGTGTAACAGGAGAGAGGAAGCTGGTCTCATACTGACGTGTTACTCTGTCCGTCTGTGTGCAACAGGAGAGAGGAAGCTGGTCTCAGACTGACGTGTTACTCTGTCCGTCTGTGTGTAACAGGAGAGAGGCAGCTGGTCTCTGACGTGTTACTCTGTCCGTCTGTGTGTAACAGGAGAGTGGCAGCTGGTCTCTGACTGACGTGTTACTCTGTCCGTCTGTGTGTAACAGGAGAGAGGAAGCTGGTCTCTGACTGACGTGTTACTCTGTGTGTCTGTGTGTAACAGGAGAGGCAGCTGGTCTCAGACTGACGTGTTACTCTGTCCGTCTGTGTGTAACAGGAGAGTGGCAGCTGGTCTCAGACTGACGTGTTACTCTGTCCGTCTGTGTGTAACAGGAGAGAGGAAGCTGGTCTCTGACTGACGTGTTACTCTGTGTGTCTGTGTGTAACAGGAGAGGCAGCTGGTCTCTGTCTGACGTGTTACTCTGTCCGTCTGTGTGTAACAGGGGAGTGACAGCTGGTCTCTGACTGACGTGTTACTCTGTCGTCTGTGTGTAACAGGATAGAGGCAGCTGGTCTCTGTCTGACGTGTTACTCTGTCCGTCTGTGTGTAACAGGAGAGAGGCAGCTGGTCTCTGACTGACGTGTTACTCTGTCGTCTGTGTGTAACAGGATAGAGGCAGCTGGTCTCTGACGTGTTACTCTGTCCGTCTGTGTGTAACAGGAGAGAGGCACCTCTTTTCTGACGTGTTACTCAGTGTGTCTGTGTGTAACATGAGAGAGGCAGCTGGTCTCTGACTGACGTGTTACTCTGTGTGTCTGTGTGTAACAGGAGAGGCAGCTGGTTTCAGACTGACGTGTTACTCTGTCCGTCTGTGTGTAACAGGGGAGAGGCAGCTGGTCTCTGGCGTGCTACTCTGTCCGTCTGTGTGTAACAGGAGAGAGGCAGCTGGTCTCTGACGTGTTACTCTGTCCGTCTGTGTGTAACAGAAGAGAGGCAGCTGGTCTGTCATGTTACTCTGTCCGTCTGTGTGTAACAGGAGAGAGGCAGCTGCAGCTGGTTTCTGGCGTGTTAGAGGCAGCTGGTCTATGTCTGACGTGTTACTCAGTCCGTCTGTGTGTAACAGGAGAGAGGCAGCTGGTCTCAGACTGACGTGTTACTCTGTCCGTCGGTGTGTAACAGGAGAGAGACAGCTGGTCTCTGACTGCCGTGTTACTCTGTCCGTCTGTGTGTAACAGGAGAGAGGCAGCTGGTCTCTGGCGTGTTACTCTGTCCGTCTGTGTGTAACAGGAGAGTGGCAGCTGGTCTCTGACTGACGTGTTACTCTGTCCGTCTGTGTGTAACAGGAGAGAGGAAGCTGGTCTCTGACTGACGTGTTACTCTGTGTGTCTGTGTGTAGCAGGAGAGGCAGCTGGTCTCAGACTGACGTGTTACTCTGTCCGTCTGTGTGTAACAGGAGAGTGGCAGCTGGTCTCAGACTGACGTGTTACTCTGTCCGTCTGTGTGTAACAGGAGAGAGGAAGCTGGTATCTGACTGACGTGTTACTCTGTGTGTCTGTGTGTAACAGGAGAGGCAGCTGGTCTCTGTCTGACGTGTTACTCTGTCCGTCTGTGTGTAACAGGGGAGTGACAGCTGGTCTCTGACTGACGTGTTACTCTGTCGTCTGTGTGTAACATGATAGAGGCAGCTGGTCTCTGTCTGACGTGTTACTCTGTCCGTCTGTGTGTAACAGGAGAGAGGCAGCTGGTCTCTGACTGACGTGTTACTCTGTCGTCTGTGTGTAACAGGATAGAGGCAGCTGGTCTCTGACGTGTTACTCTGTCCGTCTGTGTGTAACAGGAGAGAGGCACCTCTTTTCTGACGTGTTACTCAGTGTGTCTGTGTGTAACAGGAGAGAGGCAGCTGGTCTCTGACTGACGTGTTACTCTGTGTGTCTGTGTGTAACAGGAGAGGCAGCTGGTTTCAGACTGACGTGTTACTCTGTCCGTCTGTGTGTAACAGGGGAGAGGCAGCTGGTCTCTGGCGTGCTACTCTGTCCGTCTGTGTGTAACAGGAGAGAGGCAGCTGGTCTCTGACGTGTTACTCTGTCCGTCTGTGTGTAACAGAAGAGAGGCAGCTGGTCTGTCATGTTACTCTGTCCGTCTGTGTGTAACAGGAGAGAGGCAGCTGGTTTCTGGCGTGTTGGAGGCAGCTGGTCTATGTCTGACGTGTTACTCAGTCCGTCTGTGTGTAACAGGAGAGAGGCAGCTGGTCTCAGACTGACGTGTTACTCTGTCCGTCGGTGTGTAACAGGAGAGAGACAGCTGGTCTCTGACTGCCGTGTTACTCTGTCCGTCTGTGTGTAACAGGAGAGAGGCAGCTGGTCTCTGGCGTGTTAGAGAGGCAGCTGGTCTATGTCTGACGTGTCAATCAGTCCGTCTGTGTGTAACAGGAGAGAGGCAGCTGGTCTCAGACTGACGTGTTACTCTGTCCGTCTGTGTGTAACAGGAGAGAGGCAGCTGGTCTCTGACTGACGTGTTACTCTGTCCGTATGTGCGTAACAGAAGAGAGGCAGCTGGTCTCTGTCTGACGTGTTACTCTGTCCGTCTGTGTGTAACAGGAGAGAGGCAGCTGGTCTCTGTCTGACGTGTTACTCTGTCCGTCTGTGTGTAACAGGAGAGAGACAGCTGGTCCCCGACGTGTTACTGTCCGTCTGTGTGTAACAGGAGAGAGGAAGCTGGTCTCTGACTGACGTGTTACTCTGTGTGTCTGTGTGTAACAGGAGAGGCAGCTGGTCTCAGACTGACGTGTTACTCTGTCCGTCTGTGTGTAACAGGAGAGAGGCAGTTGGTCTTATACGTGTTACTGTCAGTCTGTGTGTAACAGGAGAGAGGAATCTGGTCTCTGACGTGTTACTCTGTCCGTCTGTGTGTAACAGGAGAGAAGCAGCTGGTCTCTGACGTGTTACTCTGTCCGTCTGTGTGTAACAGGAGAGAGGCAGCTGGTCTCTGACTGACGTGTTACTCTGTCCGTCTGTGTGTAACAGGAGAGAGGCACCTGCTTTCTGACGTGTTACTCTGTCCGTCTGTGTGTAACAGGAGAGAGGTGATCTCTGACATGGGGTTTTGAACTGAGATAGCAGTTTTGTAGCCCATGTTGGGACTGGGGAGTCCGGCGTTGGACCCTGTACAGGGACTGGGGAACCCGGCGTTGGACCCTGTACAGGGACTGGGGAGCCCGGCGCTGGACCCTGTACAGGGACTGGGGAGCCCGGCGTTGGACCCTGTACAGGGACTGGGGAGCCCGGCGCTGTACAGGGACTGGGGAGCCCGGCGCTGGACCCTGTACAGGGACTGGGGAGCCCGGCGCTCTACAGGGACTGGGGAGTCCGGCGCTGTACCCTGTACAGGGACTGGGGAGCCCGGCGCTGTACAGGGACTGGGGAGTCCGGCGCTGTACAGGGACTGGGGAGCCCGGCGCTGTACAGGGACTGGGGAGCCCGGCGCCGGCCGTGCTGACTGACCTGCCACGTTGTAGCGCATGGGTCCGAGCCAGCGCAGTTTCTCGCTGTCCTGCAGCACGTCACCGAAGAAGCCGTAGGTGATCATGGAGAGCGAGTAGCGCAGCAGCTGGCCGGCGGAGCGCAGACTGCACACGTCCACACAGCGGGACACACCTGCGCCAACACCGGGACATGGGTCAAACCTGCCCAGCACCGGGACACACCTGCGCCAACACCGGGACATGGGTCAAACCTGCCCAGCACCGGGACACACCTGCGCCAACACCGGGACATGGGTCAAACCTGCCCAGCACCGGGTCACACCTGCGCCAACACCGGGACATGGGTCAAACCTGCCCAGCACCGGGTCACACCTGCGCCAACACCGGGACATGGGTCAAACCTGCCCAGCACCGGGACACACCTGCGCCAACACCGGGACATGGGTCAAACCTGCCCAGCACCGGGACACACCTGCGCCAACACCGGGACTTGGGTCAAAACTGCCCAGCACCGGGACACACCTGCGCCAACACCGGGACATGGGTTAAACCTGCCCAGCACCGGGTCACACCTGCGCCAACACCGGGACATGGGTCAAACCTGCCCAGCACCGGGACACACCTGCGCCAACACCGGGACATGGGTCAAACCTGCCCAGCACCGGGTCACACCTGCGCCAACACCGGGACATGGGTCAAACCTGCCCAGCACCGGGTCACACTTGCACCAGCACATGGGTCATCATAGGCGCTATGCCAGGGGGTACAATGGGTGCTCACTGCTCATGCACCAGGGAGGCTGGGGGGGGGGGGGGGGGGGGGGGGTGCTACGCCCGGTTTCAAGCACACTGCCTGGTGAGGAGGTTGGATTTTTCAAACTGATTTCCACCAAGCTAAACACTTTTGTGTTTAAACAACATGGTTGTGTTTACATATATCAAAACCAAGAAGAAAAAACACTCAGCTCAATCGATTTTCTCGATTTCATTTGTTTCACTACACCCTAACTACTGAGGGGACAAACTAAACGAGCGACCTCGCAGACCTACTGAGGGTTCTCACAAACTGACCGAGCGACCTCGCAGACCTACTGAGGGTCCTCCGAGCGACCTCGCAGACCTACTGAGGGTTCTCACAAACTGACCGAGCGACCTCGCAAGCCCTACGTGATTGCTCCGAGGGGATTCGGAGCGATTGAGATCGCAATTGACAGTTGACATACTTATAATCTACAGCTTCAAAGAGATCGAACCGCCAGAGGGAAAACAATTGCAAAAGTAATTTAATGAACTTTATCGCATCGCATTGCAAAAATAATCCAGTTTCGTTCTGCTCGCTCGATTTGGGAATGAGTTGAGATGCCTGTTTCCCAGACATGCTATTTGTTCGGCGCACTCAGGGGCGTCGCCACCGGTGGGGGAGGGGGGGGGGGCAATCACCTGGCTGCTCCCCCCCCCACACACACACCAAACAACTGGCTGGTCCTCGCATTCAAATTTGTGTGGCGCCGCTCCTGCGTCGCAGAATTGCGTAACATTACGTATAACAAGGTAACCCCTCCGGAATGGTTGGGCCCCCTGACCTGATGCACCCGGTCCTAGAGAAATCGTGGCTACGCCCCTGCACCTGCACCAGCACCGGCCGGGACGCGGGACGCGGGTCAGCAGCAGCGGCACGGTCAGGTGTTACACGCTAGCCAAACATGTAAACCAAACCACAAATACCTAGGCAATTCGTGACGCTTGTACGCCACATAGCATTGCTCGCACCAGTTTGGTGGTGTCAGCGTGTTTGGTGTCAGCGCCAGACACCAGTTATCAGGCGCCAGACACCAGTTATCAGGCGCCAGACACCAGTTAACACACCAGAACATTAACATTTTCTCAAACACTCATAATTTTTGATACACTTGTGAGGATATTCAAAACCGAATTGATTTGCAGTTAAATAAGCTGAAAGCTGAATTGATCCGCCATAGGTGCAAAGGTATTACAAAAACGGATATAATAAACGTTTGAGGCGAGGCAAAGATAAATTTCAAGAAATTGTAATTCCATTTTAAGGTGTCTGGGGCTATCCGCCGGTCGGGGCTACCCCACAAATACAAAGCCTTACGGAAACGTCTAAAATATACCTACGTTACTTTTATCAGAATGTGTCCTTTTTAAAATGCTTATACAGATAAAATTGCCTCACCTAGTACTGTGTTAATAGTCCAAGATTGGAGTAGCTTCCACAGGTCTTTGAAACATCTTCAAAAGCTTCGGTAGTCCCCCCCCCCCGCCCCCGTTATTATTGCTATGATTTCTTTCGTATATGCCTCTTTACGAGTCTATCCACTTCCTACATTAATGATTAAGGAATTGCCCGTTCATCGTAACATTCCATTCAATCCGTTTTTGTCAGTCAGAAAAACACGTTAAAATAACGCACACGATGACGATAATTGCGTTCACCTGAGATAGACACGCTACGACCCCGGTCTGCCCGCCCCGGCCCAGCCCCGAACTGGCGGCTGCTCGGCTCTCTGCGAGCGTCATGCCCAGAGGGCATTGACCCAGCTGACCCGGCCCGCACGGTTCAAACCACGTGACCATTGCCTAACGCTAGCCCTTACGGAGGAGACCCATTCATTCAGCCGACCTTCACCAATCCCAGTCGCGCAGCTGCTTCGAGAGCGCTGATTGGCCGCGTGCGGTCATGGCTGGCTGGAGCATCATAGGCGTATGTAGGAATTCAGTTACGAACTTAGACGATAGATGGCTCTGAAGATTGTTCGCAAATTGCAGAAAATTGGATGATTGGGAAAATACAAAAGTGCGATTCATATTTAGGTAGACAAAGCCAGCGACCAGCATATACAATTTCAAACGATTCCGCCAAACGGTTTAGGAGATATAAGCGATTTGCTGACTAGACACTAGTACCTACCATTACTTTTGAAGTGACCTGTACCAGGGGCACGCACCACCGCGCCGGTGAACCAAGGGGACCACCGCGCCGGTGTGCCAGGGGCACCATCGTGACGGTAGGCGGCACTGTGGGGCGAGGGGAGACACCGGGGAACTGTGCCTCCTTGAATACAGGAGGAAAAACAATGGTCCGCCATTAAATCACAAGCATTGATAGCTGGAAAAAATCGCGAAATGATGCTAAATAAAAAATTGCTAAATGCCAAAAATGTCCCTTCATGCCTCCCGTCCTTGGGCTATGAAGGGGCACCAACGTGCCTTTATAAAAAAAGGTAACAACGTATTGGACTCGAGGGGTCCTGAGGGCCCCCTTGGGCTGATACAAATAGATTACAGAACCTTTCGATTTGTAGGGTCTAGGTATCCAGACGAAAACAAAATAAAGCAAAAAATTCCGCGCCGCTACGCGGCGCAAATCAATCAGTGTTCTTTTCCAGTACAAAAGGGTCTAATATAGACTGTACACACTGGCGGCCGTATGGGGGATATGGGGGGTCATGGCCCCACATTTGGCCTTAAATGGGGGGTGGGGGGGGGGGGGGGGGGGGGGGTGGGGGGGCGACATGTCTTTTGACACCACCTTTTGCTCCAGACATATTTCCTCGTTTTGACCCTGCATTCTGGTTCCAATAGCAAAAATTAGTTCTCTAACCCTCTCAAAACCTCAAATTTTGGCGCCGCTTCGCGACGCAATAATAGTTTATCGCATGCATAAGATTTACTGCTGGTAAAAAACGGCTTCCACCTATGGCCACGAACCTCGACTTCCCTCTTGGCCAATTCTTCATCAGCCATCTGGGGCCGCCC